>OX346248.1:38293885-38351385 GCA_947049315.1 Epistrophella euchroma
AGTGTACCCACATACTTTCTTTTCGAGGCAATATAATAGTCGTCCTTATTCCTAATTCAATAGAATAGCTGATTATTTAAGTAGACAAGAGAGCTTGAGTAATTATTTTATACATAATCATCCACATAAAGGTATTCCCAATGTATACATCATAATAATCACACGTGTGTCTTATATGTACATGTGTCTTATATTATACAAACATACATATAGCTAAACATAATATGCGGTATGTAGCAATTCATGTATTCTCACATAAAGCGCCTTAAACACGTGGGTGTTTACCCCATATGGTTATAATTAATACTCAGACCTCAACATATAATATGCAATAAAGCTTCCTTCTTTAATTAACTCTCTCTGGCCAGGATATATTATTTGCTTTGATAAACAGTATACACCGATACATAAATTCAAGCATATACACATTCACATATATGATTTGATATGAATTTAATTCGTTTTTAATTTCAGGTTATTGAAACTGGCAAAGATATTAATTAGGTTCATAAATAAAAAAAAAAAGTTAATGATTAAATAAAAAAAAAATTTTGACTTCGATAACCTACATACATATATGTTGTTATAAAAAAAGAGATTTAATTCGACGGTAACATCAAAAGCATTTCCTGATTGTTTTTTAGGTCTACATATTTAATTTTTTTTGTTCAGGAGTTTGATGTCATATTATAATAAAAATAAATTTAAAAATTAATTTCCTGGGTGGAAAATTTGATTATTATATAGACAAGGATTTCTGTGGTTTCTGTTATTATATTTGCAATGCCATAAAGGGTTATAGGCCTATAGAACTGATATTTCGAGGCAGCAGAATAATGATAAGGAATTCTGAATAAAACATACATTTTTGTCACAGTATTTTTTTGCAGTGGATTTGGACTGAAATAAAATTAGCCCAAAATCAATATAGGTTCTCAAGATATTCGAAAAATTTTTATCAATCGATTTTTAGCAGTTTTTTATATTAAAAAATATGCACGACTGGATCGCACGAACTTCCCATTGTTGTTAAAAACTATAATGAAGCAGCTGTGCAGATGTATGTTAATGTTGATGTATGAGAATGTTATGATATTTTCAACGAAAACATGTTAAAAATTCAAAAGTAATGCGAAAAAATTCGAGCCAAAAGTGGTAAATAAAATGTTTTCTGATTTGCATGAAATTTTCAGGATTCACTCTCAACACTTGTCTCTGAATCTGAATAACTCCATTAATGGTTTTTGTAAAAGTTCATTTTTTTTATTCATAGCTTTTTCGACGTGTATGAACAGACTGAATTATGAAGACTTATTTTCCTCTTTTCCAATCTATCGTAATATAGTAATTACTGAAAACGAATCAACAGTATTCATAATTGTGTATTTTTTTTTTATAATTTTACTGAAACAAAATTTTCGCTATTGTCTCTATCGAGTTCGTCAATTCCTATCTTGCCACTATCAAAAAAAGATTCGTTGACAGAACATGGCAGAATCAATTTATTCTAGTTTGAATACTATTCCGTCACATTTCTATAAAAAAAATTAACGGATTCATACATAAATATTGTTTTTTTCGTTTTCAATTAAGTCAAAAATTAGAGAAAAAATGTGCGAAACAGATTTCAAGTTTACAATTAATTGAGTATTTTATGCCTTAGACTTCAAGAAACAAAGTAGTCTTGAATCCAGTGTCTTGTCATCAAATATTTTATCAAAAAGTATGAGGCCTACAACCATCGAGTTTTTAATTTAGAATACCAAAATAAATATTAAAATAAAAGCGAGTACTTCAATATGCACACATTAAAAAAAAAAAAAGAATATTTATTTATTTGTTTATTTATTTATTGAAATTTCTTTTTTATTAATTATTCATTGAATTAATTTGATTTTAAAACAAAATGAAATAAAAGATGGGGTTCCTGGCTTTTAAAAAAGCTACAACATAAAATTCTAAGTGCATCCGTTTTTTTAAATATTTTTTTTTATACAGGGTGATCGGTATTAGATGCACCAAACTGCTGAAGCGAGAAGGCTGGGTTAAGACAAGAAAAAAATCGTAAAAAATTGACTTAAAACAGAAAAAAAAATTTTAAAACAACGGTACAATTTAAAATGCCATGCTATACCTTTTTCGAAAGCCAGAAATCTCTTCTTTGATTTTTATTTGAAATTAAGTTGTGTAGTGAATAGTTTTTGAAAAATTAATTTCCAAACTCAAAATTTAAAAAAAAAAAAAAAACGAAAAAAAAAATTTTCAAACTAATTTTTTTCAAATTTTTATGTAATTAAGTATAATTTTTGTTTTCAAAATTTAATGCTCTTATTAATTTTCAATAAGAAACTGAAAACCGTATGCTGTCTTTTAGTTTTTTAAGAAAATTGAAAATGACGAAATCTACTTTACTACTGGATGGAAGTCGAATTTAAGTAAAACTACATTTTGACAATTTGGTTTTCAGTGTTTGACTAAAAATTGATTGGAGTATTGAATATTAACAATAAAAATACTACTAAACAACGTAAAATTTTGAACAAAATCAGTTTGAACACAATTTTTAATTTGTTTTTCAAAAATCTAAGTTTGAAAATTAAGTTTTAAAAAACTGTTCACTATAAGAACTTAATTTAAAAACAAAATGGAAACACATATTTTTGGCTTAACAAAAAAGAATGGCAAGTCGTTTTAGCCATTATCGATGTTTTTTAATAATTTCTTTTCTGTATTAAGTCAAATATTTTAAAAAATTGCTCCTCCTGTTATTTTTAATTTTCTCAAAAACTAAAAGACATTTTAGCACCCGGTTTTCTGTTTTTGACTGAAAGCAAATAAAAGTATTGAATTTTGAAAACAAAAAATTATACTTTATTACATAAATTTTGAAAAAAAATTAGTTTGAAACTATTTTTTTCATTTTTTTTTTTTTTCAAAATTTCGAGTTTGGAAATTAATTTTTCAAAAACTATTCACTAACACAACTTAATTTAAAATGAAAATCAAAGAAGAGATTTCTGGCTTTCCAAAAAGGTATATCATGGCATTTTAAATTGTACCGTTGTTTTTAAATATTTTTTTTCTGTTTTAAGTCAATTTTTTAGAAAATTGCCTCTCCTGCCTAAACGGGGGGAAATAGAACCCCCCCCCCCCCCCCTCCCATAGGATTTTTTTCTTGTCTTAACCCAACCTACTCGCTCCAGCAGTTTAGTGCATCTTACACCGATCACCCTGTATACATACATAAAATCGCCGTTCCTGCTCATACGGGGGAAATAGGCTCCCCTTCCCATACAATTTTTGTTCTTGTCTTAACATAACCTACACAAATTTCCATTTTCAGACTTTTTTAAACGCTAAAATGCCATCTCATCCTACAGTGGCTCTCTGCGTCCAAAGCGGGTGGTCCAATTTTCTTCAAATTTGGTACAGAACATTTACATATGATTCCCTTGAGGGAAAAGTAGAAATTTTAATTTGATAAGAACAATACTTAAAATACAGTGACACCTAAATTGCTACTCCCCGCCTCAGGGGGGAAGATAGAGTTTTTTGCCCATACGTTTTTTTTCTTAAAATGATTCCAGGAATCATCCCCCAAAATATAAAGCAAGAATTATAGGGGACACACTGTATACATGTAGCTATGTACATTATACCTAGTTGGTAAAACCAAGAGTGGGTTTGTGCGATTATTTAAGTGAAAATGTTAATTTTTTTCAAGTTAATTTTTCCAAGTTGATTTTGTCAATTTTATTTTTTTTTTAAATTTTACGCTGTTTTTTTTTTTTTTTTAATGTTCAATGCTCTTATCAATTCGCAGACAAATATTTAGAACCAGATGTAAAAATCTTTCTTAATTTTAGAAATTAAAAAAAAACGAAAGGTCCTTTTTTCCAAAAAAAAAAAAAAAAAAAAAAAAAAACAAAACGTAATCCATGCTCCGCTCCGGAAAACAGTATAAAAACTCAACTGTTAATTCTCACAAAAAGGTAGCGTACTTTTCGTTTTCCATTTTTGGCTATTTAATACCTACTAGAAAAAAGAACAATGAAATTTAATTACGCAAATTTTGTAAAAAATCAACTTGAAAAAAAAAAGTTGTTGACCCTTAAATTTAATTTTTCAAAAACTATTCACTTAAACAATTTGATTTTCAAAATTACTATAGCACATCATTGTTGTGTTTTCGCTGATTTTCAATAATTTTTGTTCATTAAATTTTTCAGAAATTGCCCCCCAGCTTCAGGAGGAGACACAAAATTCCCTAACAGTTTTTTTTTCTTAGAATGATCCCAGAAATAAGCAGACACCCTGTATATTAAATAAAAAATATTATTTAAGGCATAACTTTGGGCCTTTTCCATTTAATCTAAAAAAATATTCAGAATCAGTTATAAGGATATAAGAAACACTCGTATAAGAAAACCACGCTTAGAAAAAACGCAATCCAAAACACCGTGTCTTTTTTGCTCATATCCATTGTTTATTTAAGAAAAACTCAGATATAACAAAGAAATGTTTTGGATTTTCAAAGTTTCTTATATCCGTGTTGTACTGTTTCAAACTTGAGATACTACAAAATAATTTTCTTAAAAGTTCTTAATCCAAAACACTGTGTATTTTATTGCTTATATCCGTTGTTTTGTTTTAAGAAAAACTCGGATACAAAAAGAAATTTCTTGGATTTTTAATGTGTCTTATATCCGTGTATTACTGTATTAAACTTGAGCAACTAGAAAATAATTTTCTTAAAACTTTTTAATCCCTAGACAAACTTTGAAAACATTTAAATGTAAATTTTAGAAATTGCACCATATTCAGTAGGTAGGTACTGGTTTAAAGCACGTACAAGTAGGTGCCATTGCAATATATATTATATTTTTAACAAACGAATCTGGAAACAATAAAATCTTAAGTATTTAAATGCAACCTGTTTTAAAGTTTTCTATTCTTCTAATAAATAATTTAAATCCTCCTGCAAAGCAGAGAAATGTTTTACTTTTTCTTCGCAAATGCATATTCCTTACAAAAGACTTACCTCATGACCCAAAAAAGTTAAATATAAGTTAAGGTACCTTAAAAGCATAGATATGTATGTATATACAAAGCTTTACTATATAAACAAGATACAAACACTATTTCTTATATAAATGCATTTATATTATCCTGCCTGCTCCGAAGGAAGACAATAATATCAAACAATATATCTTGTGCCTTCTTCATTTAGTAAGGAAAATCTAAGAAGAAGAAAATATTCAGTCTCTCTATTTAATTTCTGCAGCGCCACTGTTTCGTCGTCTAAGTGGTGCCTTGAGACTTCCTTGAATATACGGAATACGGAAAACGGAATACGACGAAGCAAACTATACTGACTTTGGTGCGGGTATGGGTAGGGTAAGGTAAAGTACATGTACAACATTTCAAAATGGATTTACTTTTTGTTGTTGTTTGTAGGTTTATAAATAGGTAGGCAAAATATCCAATCCAACCCGAACCTACCGCTGGCGCTGGCTGCCGCTGCCGTACCCATCAAAGACGAGGAAAACAAACGAAAGCCAAGGAACAACCAAATGAAATCCTCAAGTGACAATAACTCTCTCCTTGGCACCGACACCATAGCATTTATGATGTTCATGGACCATGTAACCAACAGATTTATGGAAAACTTTCTGCCTGACGTGTCCTGAGTGGCACAATGGCATCGGTCCACTTGAGCCTATTGTTTCTATTTCCTCTGCTTCTATTATGGGTTTTTTTTTGTATATTTGTTGTTGTTTTATTTTAAATAACGTGCATTTCGTCTTAGCATAAAATGGAAATGGATACTTTGAAAAATCTATCAAAAAAAAAAAAAAAAAAAGAACAGAACAGAATCGGAAGCCAAATAGCTTAGTAGACGAACCAATTTATTACGATAATACAATTCCTTGATCCTTTTAGGACCTGCTTCTGATTTGTTTACAATTTTTTCCACTTTCTCGCAACAACACTTCACAATCACATATGTTAAAGCGATATTTCGAATATATATGTAGCGTAGGACTGTTGTGTAGGTTAGGTATGTTATGTAGGTTCATGTAGGCATTATCCTTTTGCTAAAAAGTGCGTGTTTTTCTATAATATAACAGCAACGGCACTGATGCTGGCTGCTATGCTGTGTATGGGGACCATGTGTTGCCAAAACTTATTTATGGATTTGATTTTGTTATCCTTCGACCTGAAAATATCCTTTTTGAGTATCAATAGGATTCTTTTCATTTAACGCTTTATATATTCATAGGATATCCCTTGAGCAATGAATTGGATGTCCAACACATTTTTTTTTTTTTTTTTTTTTTTTTTGTAATTTTATTTTTTTATTTGCGATTGAAGAAACAAAAAGGAAGCAAGGTCACACCATTGTGTGTCTGTGTGTGGAACATCTGTATAATGATTGTGAGAGATATAATAAAAAATAAAATAAGGTAAATCAATACAATTTGTATGAGTTTGCATAGACAAATGCTGGTCGAGTTGTAAAACTTTATTCGAGACACCATGCATTCAAAAAGGTATACGTAATGTATGTTTGTATGTATGCAGGTTCAATAAAGATAAACGATGGATTTGTTTTGTTTAATTAAAAATAATAATAGTCCTTTTGGGCCTCGAAATATAGATAGCAAAGCTGTTTTTGTTAATATATGTGGCGTTGAGCCTTATGGGGATCGAAATGTTCCTGAGAGGATTTATTAGAATTTTGCATATACATAGTTAAACTTGTGACCTTGTAAGAGATATATCTTATAGCCCCAAGAAAAATGTATACAAAAAGGGTAATCTGCGGAAAAAATGAAAGTGAATATTTCTAAACGAAATAATCTTTATTTTGGCATAAGGAATATTGCCACTTTGGAAACTGGTTTGAATAAAAATGGGTATGTCGGAAAGATTGGTTTTTGGCATACAGTAAAACTCGCTTAAGAGAAACACGCTAAAGTGAAAAACTCGCTTATCTGAAACACTTTTTTCACCCCCGAGTATTTTTCGACCAATTACCTTTAAAACGCTTCGCTTAAGTGAAAAACCCGGATACCTGAAAAATATTTTCAGTTCAATTTTATATTTTTCATTGAAAAAAACTCTCTTAAGTGAAAACTTAAACATTTTTTGAATGATTTCGTTTATTCTTTATTTTTCACCTTCATCATTTTCACCACGAAAATGTTATTTGAAAAACCCAAAACAACATTCAAATAGCTCAAGAGGTATACGTATTTTGACATTTATTAAAAACTACATTTTCATAATTCAAAGATAAATAAAAGAAAAATACAATTGTTTCTAGCATTAATTCTCCGCTTAATGGAATTTTTAGATCCGCTTCATCTAAGTAAAAAACTCGATGAAGTTACTGTGATATTTTGAATTTTCTCTTAAGCGGGTTTTACTGTATAACTTTTTAACGGTAAGCGGTAGAGAAAAATATTTCATGAAAATCTTGTAGATCATGAGATTTCCTACAAATCAAATTTTAAATTTTTTCTTCCCCCGACTTACCCTTTTGAAGATAAAGCTACCTAAAAAAAAAAACGAAAAATGTCGAAAAGGTCAGTCTTTCACTTATAACTTCCAAACGGTGTGTTTTTTTCGAAAACATTTATACAAAGTTTGTACAATGTGTGAATTTCTACAAGAATTCTGTTACATTTTTTTCAAACATTGACTATTTTAAAAATATTTTTAAAAAATTGGTCAAAAGTAAAAAAATATACTTGTTGTCCCCTTTTAAATTTTTAATGGCGAAGTTTTTGAAAAAATAATATATTCTCACTTTTAAGAATATAATATTTTTAATAGAAAGTGTTATGGCACATTTTTGCCATACGAGCTATCAATTACATGATATTGCTTTCTCAAAAAGACAAAGTGTCAAAAATAGGGGTAAGTTATATTTTTTTTTTAGTTCTGCAAAATGTTTGGCTTATATGTACTATAGCCTCTACAAAACAACATCAACATATTTTTTCTTGTAGTTATCATTTAATTCATATGTACTATCATACAAAAAATTGACCAAAAGTCAAAAATACCGGTATTTTGGCTTCAATTGTCAAATGGTGAAGTTTCTGGAAAATAATTCATAAAATTATAGGCTGTACCTAGTATTCTAAATAGAGTACCTAAATAACGATACTATTTTCCATACGAACAAGCATTGCTACTTAAAAAATGTCAAATTTTTGAAGCATAGGTTTTTAAACACAGAAAAAAAAATACCTACAATGCAGAAAAAAAATCCAAGTGAAGATTTTGAAACGCAGTTTATATTTGTTTTGACATACATACTGCCTTAAAAGTCAATTAACAAATCTAGCTTGCATAAAATGTTATTCAGGGACTCTTTAATATCTAACTTAATTTACTTTACCAGGATGGACTATGGCCTCAACCAACAAACGCCTTCAGCCCATTCGGTCCCTACCCTAACTAACTGCATCCAGTTACGCACTCCAAGTTGGTTGAGGTCGTTCTTCACTTGTGTGTGGCAACTTAAGGGTGAGGTCTTCATTTGCTGCGCAGACCTGCAGGGGTAGATTTGAAGACTAGTTGGACTAGTGTCCATACGTTCCACGTGTCCTAGCGATCTCAGTCGCTGATTTTGAGCTTTTTGACCATAACTATCGGTATAGCCTGGAACGAAAATCACCTGAAGAATTTTCCTTTCAAAGCTACCAAGAAGATAATTGTGTGTATGTGTTATGGTTTGTCATGCTGAAGGTCAGGGGTACTGCGTCTGGCAGTGTTGTAAAATAATGCAATCTTTTGATGAGTGTCAAGTAAGTGAAGCAACATTCGCCGATCAAAAAAATATAATCTAGATAATTTGAGCTTAATTAATTATTAATTAGTTTTGATAATTTTGAATTTGTCGTTCGATTTCTTCTAATTTTTTGCAGCTTTGTTAAGTTGATATCAAATCAATCAAAAAGAGCCAAAACCTTCTTTAATCGAATGGAATTAATAATTACATTAATAATATACTGTTTATCACCTCTGAATTAGTTGTTACGAATTTAATTTTGCAGTGCAGTGACTTGGTGTCAACTTAGCGAAGCAACTACTAGAAAAGGGATACAAACTTCTTATTTTGAATGTTAGTGGTTGCAATTTCAATTTTTGTCGTGCGATGTTTTTTTCCCCGATTTCATAAATTGTTATAAAGTTAGCAAAGCAACCCCTGATAAATGGAATAGTTTATTTATTAATAATTTGCCATTTGTCAGTCCTTAAATTAGTTCCGAGAGTTTAAATTTGTCGTGCGATGTTTCTATGTTTTTTTCAAAAAAAAGTTAATCACAATTTGGAAATTCAGAAAAGAAAAAAACATCGCACGATAAAATTGAAACTATCACAACAAATTCACTCCTGATTAACGACAAACTATAAGGCAATAAAACATTTGACATCAAGTTAGCAAAGTAGCACAAAAAAAAAAAAAAAAACATAGAAAACATTGCACGAGAAAATTGAAATTTTAACAACTAATTATGAACTGCAATAAACCATAGATCCCGCAGCCTTGTGAAGAACCTATTCATAACCTATTACTGACGTGTAACCTGTAAGGAAAGAATTAATTTGATTCAAGCCAACAGCAATCTCTGTCATTGCTTTTATTTGCCTAAGTTGGAAAGGCATTTTTGTATGCATTATTTAAGTACGATCAAAAAAATACCTATTAACAAACATCGAAAGCATTTGCAACAATTTACGTAAATCCTACAATTTTTCAAATTTAAAGCCATTTCACTTAATCTCTTGATATCCTCGCCTATACCATTTAAAATCCATTTTATTTTTATGTCATTTTTTTGTAAAAAAAAAAAAAAAAAAATAAAAAACCCTATCTCATATATTCCAACTACCCCTCATCAAATAAGTTAATCATATCTGATTAAAACGATTTCATAATAAAATACTTTATTTTACGTTTTTTTTTTGACAAAAACAATGAGGGTCAGTATAAAGTTAAAACAGAAAAAAAACAAAACGGTAATGCAAAACAACAAAAACCTCTCAGACCACCCCCTAAAGGCAAATTCAGAAAATAGTGCACCAAACCCTTATAACAAAAAAAAGTAGGTATAAATAAAAAAATATAAAATCTGGAACAACAACTCTCCTCTTTTTGCCATGCGATGGGCTACCTCTACCTACTGGCGTCCAATTATAGCCGCATAAAATACTTCTTGTTGGAAGGCAAAAACTATGTTTTTGGGTTTTGCCATTCAGAAAAGTGAACCTGGCCATATCAACTAACCAAATAGGTCTTCAGCTCAACACCATAATACGCTGCTGGCAGGATATGTGCGAGTGGCCACTATTTTGGGTTGCTTTCTCGGTCAGAATATTCGAGTTTATGGCGTCGTACAATATGTTTGTCTATACATCACCCCGGCTCGACTCGATTCTACTCGACTCGGTTCGGCTCTGGACTTGGCTAAGGTTTAGCATTGCAGCTTAAAGTGGAGTGGGTATAGAGTGGGTATATACATAACACACAACACAACATCCCCAAACCCAAAACTCATTGCCATGTCGGCCCTCTTCGTCCTCGTCCTCGTCACCGTCCAAATAAAGCGTTCATGGTGACGCAATGGACTGTTTACCCGAACATTATGTCCAGGAGGGATTTTATTTTCATTTATGTTGCTTTTGCTGTGGGTTGTATGTGTTGCGTTGGATACGAGAGTATCTGTGTGTGTTTTTTTGGAGTTTAATTTCGTAGGTAAACTTCACTATAGCGTTTATTTTCTCTTATATATGCTTTTGTGGAGCGGGGGCGGGCGGGGTGGATGACATTGGCCGTTAGCACTACCACTAACAATGTCAGAAAAACCGACCACTACTTCGACTACCACCGGTAGCTCTCTCTAACAAAAGCCTCTCTCTTTTTGTGTATGAAATAAAATATTTTTGCGGTTCCACAAAAGTAGGTATGATTTTGGTCAAAATGCGGCCAGGCATGTACTGGCTTTCCAACACCCCTTCATCCCTCTTCCAAACCTTCATAATTCCTCTCGAATAGCCTCCCATCGCTACCTGCATACCCATCACAGGGCACAGCCCCCCAAACATCCCGCTGGCCAGCTAAAATCACAGGAATTGAATTTTATTTCTGTAATTATGCATTTTGTGATTGGTTTTGCAGTGCGAATTTTGTTGTCCATATTAATTGGTTATGAGATATAAAACACGTGAACGTGAAGTATTGAACCTCTAATTAAGCATTCATAAATACCTAATATCAGCAGTTTGAAATTATGTTCTCCAATTAAACACCATTTCACATTCTCTAGTGTGAATGAAAAAGTAAAAAAAAATAACATGAACTTTATATAAGGGGTGGGGGGGGGGGGGGAGTATAACTATTATTGTGTTATGGTACAGGCTCGGTTATACAGAAGGTTCAATTTTAAGTTGGTTTGCTGATGCCTGCAGGACTTTCAATCTGGCTAACTTTAATAAATTGAACTTAAAAATAAATTGAGAAAGTTTAAAAAGTTGTTATTTAATCAAAATGACTGTGTTTGTATGTATATATATGTATGTATGTATTGTATATGCGGAGTTAAAAACTGGGTCAGTAAAATACATTTTACGTCTAATGCTTTTCAATCAAATCAAATCAATGGGAAAACACTTTTCTTGTCCTTCTGTTTTGGAGTAGATGTTTTTGCGATACCCTGCAGCAACACTTTTTTTTATTCAACTTCGAACAGTGGACCAAATTGCTTTGGAATATTGAATTTAATAGCAATATTGAGAGATATGAACAAGTCTTTAAGGAGATATAGTTAAAATGAAAAGTGCCGCTCACCTTAGCCGTTCGGATTCGGCAATAAACTGTATTGTAAGTCAAATGTATTTTTTGTTTGTATAAGTTTTTGAATCTATAGACGATTGTTGTTTTTGGCGCCATCTATCGGATTTATCCAATTTGAAAACGTCTAGCTCAGGAAAATTGACTTTCACTTTGAAAAAATTCCGACAAAGCTGAGTTTTGTTGGAGATGTTTATTTTTATAGCTTAAGCATTTTCCAAAAAGTACCCTAAATTTGGACCGTGGCTAAAATTTTTGAATCTGTTGAATTTCAGCTTTTTGCAAATTTCTCAAAAGTTATCATTGTTTTTAAAAACAATATGAGGGCAAAAGTTGTAGCTTACGTAATTTAGCATTAAAAATTTTGTAAAACTTTTTTTTCGTACAATCAATAGGTTTGTAGAAAAACGTGCACAAACTTTGTAGTGTACTAGATTCATTCAAAATTTTTTATTGAAGTTGCATGTTTCACGGGCAATTGAAACAGCTGATCATTTTGTTTTCGTTTAATAACTCGCCTGGATTTTGTTTTATAACACAATAACCAATGAAAATCTGTTAGATAGTCAAAATACTTACAAAATGAGGTCTTAACGATCGCTGAGACTTTTTTCATCTCTAAGTTATAGCTTGTCAAAGTTCACCTGTATCTAGTGTGGTTGAATGGAATGTTTAGCTTTAAGACACTCCTCCTGCCTCTTCTGTGGAATTTACTCAACCAAAACCTATGACAACTTTGTAGAGGAGGGTTGTTGAAATAATATCTTTGTCGAAGATTATTTTTCAAAATTGTAATTTATTATATTTTTGTATTTTGAACTATTTCTGAAGGGAAAATTATTGAAAAATAATTCAAAATCGAGTGATATTGTTGGCTATAGCTTTTGTTCAAGTAATAGGCCAGTCGGCAGAGGTTTTTTTTTGCAAAAATAATATGATCAAATTTTATGATTGGAATTGGTAGGTGGGTTGTTTCTGAGTGTAAAAATAAAATGGCGGGACTGTAAGTGTTGTGCGTCAGTCGCCATTTTGAAAAACGCGTTTTAGCCAATATCTCGAGAACGGCTTAAAGTGCACAAAATTTGTAAGGATATTTTCGATAGGAAATTCGATTATCTTTCGTTTTTTTATACAACATTTTTTTTAATAGGAGTTATACTTTCAGAGATATAGCACCTTAAAATATGCATTTTGTGGCTTTTCTCTAATATCTTAAAGAGGTATTCTGCCGTGTTAACTGAAAATGACGTATCTACATTTTTTTTATGATTATATGATTTTACTTTGTCATTTTTTTAATAGTTATAAAACTATTTTTAATAAAGAAAGGATGTGTTTCGATTGTTTTACTGCTCAAAAAGCGAGATACGGTTTTAGTTAAATAAAAACGATCCCAAATATTTTAAACTTCACCTTAACACAAAAAAACGGCAAATGTCAGATACGTCATTTTCTATTAACACGGCAGTATTAGAGAAAAACTAAAAATTGTATACTTTGAGGAGCCCTAACTCTGAAAGTATAAATCGTATAAAAAAAAATTAAATTTGCTATCGAAAAGATCCTTCCAAATTTTGTGTACTAAAGGCCGTTCTCGAGATATTGGCTAAAACGCGTTTTTCAAAATGGCGGCTGACGCACAACACCTACAGTCCCGCCATTTTTTTAAGTATACTCAGAAGCAACCCACCTACCAATTTTAATCATAAAATTTGATCAAATTATTTTTGCCTCTGGCGACTGGCCTATAATCGGGTCTTCAACGTTGGAGTCTTTAAGTCTTTAGCAAGTATATCAGCGTATTTTGTATGAACATTTTTTAGGGGGCGTAAAAAGTATAGTGGTAGAAGGGTGATTGAATCTGCCATCAATGTGATTTTCGGTTTTTAAAATGCAAAAGTTGATGAAAAATTTTAAAATTTTGAAAAATATGATTCTCTAAAATATATTCACTGGCCATTTTTTTACAAAATGAAATCCAGACGATTTATTAAATAAAAACAAAGTTACCAGCGGTTTCAATACGGCATTTTTTAAATGGTTTTGCAAATATAAAATCCAAAAAATTATTAAGTTAAAACAAAATCATAATCTATTTCTTAACCGTTACCACCTAAAATTTTTGTTTTTATAATGTGAAGGTATGCCCATACACATGCTATAAAAAAAAATTGCCCGCAATTTTATTGAAATTTTTTTAAATAAACTTACTACACCTTAACGCTCTTGCACGTTTTTTTCAAAATTTTTTGATATTACGAAAAAAAATGTCCATAGAACAATTTTTTTTATTTTCGTTTTTCTCGAAAAGGAATAGGCCGATTTCGATAATTTTTTTTTTATAGAGAATCTACTTAAAAATTTAAATAGTACCTATTGTATACCAAAATTTTCAAAAAACTTTTTTTTTTGATGTTTAAAAAAAGTTTAATTTTTTTGTTTGAAAATTCTATATTTCAGCAATGCAACGGGTAGATAATTTTTTTCGAAATTTAATTTTTAATTCAATATAAATAAATACTAAAAAATTGTGTACAAATTTTTGTTCTTAAAAATTTTTACAAAATTTTATAAATAAAAAATTAATTTAACAAAAAAGCTGCTCCTGCGATTTTGAATTTTTTTCCTCCAAAATTAAGATTTGTTAAAGAAATCAGATGGTTTAGTTTTTTTAGCTCTCAAAACAATTTAAAAAGATAGTTTTAATAAATTAATCTCGAATTATGTTGATTTTAAATAATTGGTCAATTTAAGCTCTAATAATACTAGTTTAAATTTAAGGCTCCCATTAAAAAATTATTAACTTATAATACATTCAATCTTTGAAAATTGAAGAAACTTTTACTACAAGAGCAAGTTTGTGCGATCCAGTCGTGCGTTTTATTTCAAAATAACTTACAGTTTTCGAGTAATTTGCTAAAAACTGATCTTCATCCCCCTTAATAATTTTAGTCCACGTCCAAATTTAGGATATGTTTTGGAAAATGCTTGAGACATAGTAATAAAGCTCTCCACCAAAATTTTAGCTATGTCGGATTTTTTTCTAAACTCTTAAAATTAATTTTGTAGATACTTAAATGTATTCCAACTTTGTTTTGTATATATTGTCCCACTGTTCTTCACAGAGCTTTCAATTGTTAACCACTGACAGATGATAACATTGAAAGATTTTATCTTACCCTGTTGTATTAAAGGATAAACATTTTGTTGGTATATTGTTAAGCTGGAACTAGGGATATTCGACAAGGAATTTTATATTTTCTTCATTGAATAAAAATAGCGTTGAGCTGAAAAAATTACTCAAGATTTTCAATGCCTTTCCAATATATAAGGGTACATTGTATAAGAAAAATAAAATTATAAGAGATATTTCTAAAGTATTGTGCAATTTATTTAGAATTATCCAGAATAACTTTCAATCTCTTTACGACGTTTTGTTATCTTTAGGTTGTTTTTTTTTTTTTTTTTTTTTGAGAGATTTATGTGTGAAATATTTACTCGTACCTCTGGCAGCATCAGAAAGGGGTAAAAAATAACAACAAAATATTTGTTAATTTTAGGAATTTAGAAAATTGAAAAAGGCTTGAAAGTGTAATTAGAATTATGTGCGCGTCAAATCATTCAGTTATACAGCTTTTTGCATGCAATCTATGGAATTTTGATGAATTGGGGCAACTCTTCCAGTGGAATTATTTTGCCATCTTTGGATTAATAACATTATGTACTATTAATTTTATTGAGATCTGAGCTAAGAATTTCTCCGAATAATTTTGATTTGATATGGAAAAACTCTCTATACTTAAATTGTTTTTTTTTTTTTGATATCTATTTTGTGCTAAAATGTCTTTTATGAGAAAATTGAAAATAACAAAAGTAAGTTTTCCTTAAATTCGTCTTCCATCCGTTATTTTGTTGTTCAAAAAAAATCTTATTTCTACAAAATATGTATTAAAGTAGATTTCGTTATTTTCAATTTTCTCAAAAACTAAAAGACATTTTAGCATCCGGTTTTCTGTTTTTTATTGAAAATTAATAAGAGCATTGAATTTTGAAAACAAAAATTATACTTAATTACATAAAATTTTGAAAAAAATTAGTTTGAAACTTTTTTTTTCATTTTTTTTTTTCAAAGTTTCGAGTTTGGAAATAAATTTTTCAAAAACTATTTACTAGCACAACTTAATTAAAAATGAAAATCAAAGAAGAGATATCTGGCTTTCGAAAAAGGTATAGCATGGCATTTTAAATTGTACCGTTGTTTTTAAATATTTTTTTTTGTGTTTTAAGTCAATTTTTTAGAAAATTGCCCCTCCTGCCTAAACGGGGAGAAATAGACCCCCCCCCCACTCTCATACGATTTTTTTCTTACCTTGATTTTGGAAGTATATTTCCTAAACCCGATATTTCCACAATCGTACATCCTAAATGATTGTGGTTTTCAGTATTCAATTGCAAATTAAAAGGATTTCCGAAGTTTAACAAAACTCGCTCCAGCAGTTTGGTGCATCTTATACCGATCACCCTGTAGAAAAAAAAAAATACTTGTATATAACTGTTCTACAAGAATCGATTTTTATTTTTGGTTACCCTAGTTATCGTACCCTGAGTCTAATATTTTGTAAACCAAAGCGAATGCTTGATTGCGTGCATAAAGTTCTGAATAAAGGTAGCCCTGTTCAAGACCTATCTTTTGAGATATCGACCGGGGTCCTAGGGTCACCCGTTTACCCTCCAAAGGCTATTTTCCGATATTATGATTCAGTGTGAAAAGCCTGAATTGAAGCGTTGCCAATTTACTTTTTACCAAGTTATAGACGATATACAAAAAGGCTCTTATCCTAAGGCATAGAAATATTCACTTTAATCCATGTTTCAAATTTGAACACATTCAATACTAAGCATTAATTTATTTCAACAAATAAACGATACGATTATCGTAGATATTAGTCCTTTTAAAAAAAATCGAAATTCAACTATAATTTCGTCCGTTTTTTTTTTTTTTTTATTCGATAGGATTATGTATGGCCCCATTTTTAATTTAGCTTTGTAAAGGCCTTCTTATCGTGATCCCCAAAAAAGAGAAGAGAACTCGCCTTTAAAATCAATCCATGCCTTGTCTGGCCCTCTGTTAATTCCTAACTAATTTAGATACAGGAGATTTCATTGATTTATGGATTTCATTCGGTTGTAATAATTTACAGTATCCTTACATTCCATTTTTTGTAACTGCTATGCTATATTCTCAAGACCTCAACTCGATTGGAGTCGAATCGAATTGAATCGGGGCAAACAAAAAAAAAAAAATGTGTGCAGAGATAAAGAGTGTGAGTATAGCCTTTTCTGCAGAACACTAAATAATGTTTTCTTTCCTGCTATAAAATGAGGAAAGTAATCCATCCTGAACAAGGAGCAACATTCATCCTTTTATTCCCCTCCCCCACCCCTTCTGCTTCTTTTCTTCGTCCCGCATAAAAAGGGATACAACAATGATTCGCAATTCTCTTTGAATCGTCAGATTCTTTATTGATTTGTTTGCTGTTTGATTGAAGGTATAGAGGATGGATATGTGAGAAGATGAAAAAAAAAAAAAAACCAACCGAAGGATATATAACACGTCAGGAAGACTCGGAACAGAATTCAAGATATTATTTTTTATTTGTATATAGCTATGTGGGATATTATGTTAAAGCTCTGTATATGTATATGTATGTATCGACACTCTTGGTTTAATGCAGAAGTGTTGGGGTGCTCTATAAATAAACATTTTTAATACCGGTCCGACACGATAATCTGAGAATGTGATTTTCCTTTTTGTTTATTATTTGATAAATACTTCCGATTACGCCTTATGGTCTGAAGATGTTGTTTGTCATATACGGACGTTTCAAAAGGTATTAACTGAAGATCCTGCCTTTCTTGCTTTGTCCTTTCGAGTGGGTTCGAAGACACTCTTGAGCTTAAGGAGAGGTGTTCCATACACTCGGCTTGACCTTGCCATCTTATAGTTTGATAAATGTGATTTAATTTTTTTTTTTCTAGCTCCTTTTTGTTTGTTCGATTTATTTATTGTATAGATAGATATATTTTTTTTTTTTTGTATTTCTTCATCGTGATAATTTGACTTCTTTTCGCTCAAACCAAAAAACCATTAACGGAAATCGGATGAGGCATTTGCTTTAGCCAAGCTATGGTGGATTATGTGAATTTTGCACTCGTTTACGGAATTCTATAATCATGAGATTTCCAATGAATTTGTCAGTAGAAAAAGCATAAGGAATAGCAATAGAAAAAATATGTTTGCACAAAACTTAATATCAGATATGAAAGAATGAAGTTTTAATATTTTTAGTTGGAATAGCTAACACCAATATGAAAGATTTTTTTTTTTTTTTTTTTTTGTAAAACAGCCTTAAGAGTATTAAAAAATACTAAAGTTCAGTTTTTAATATTGTAGACTTTGCAAAAATTTACAAGGATAATATATAAATTACACTCGCGAAGTTGCAAAAAGTTAAATGTGGGAGTGCCCCTTTGCCCAGGGGTGGATGGAAAAGAAAAGGTCCTCTTTACGATGTCTAGTCCTCTTTCTTTTGCTGTAGCTTTCCAAACCCAGTAACCTTGGATTCTACTTCCCAACGAAGCCCAGTGTGAAAAATACTTTTTGTTTTGAGTTACAAAAAAAAAAAAGATAAAAAATAGAAAAAAAAGAAGGAAAACCCGAAAAGGAAAGAAATAAACACGTGGAAATTATTGTTTCACAGATCTGTAGGTCAAGTAGACTTAGAGTACAATAAGCAGTCTTTACTACCACATATTTTACATCCCAAAACTGTAATTTTCTACGAACTTAAAAAGAAATTACCTTTTTTTTTTGGAATATATAAATTTCGACAGAACTGAAATTCGTTAAAAACGGGTTATCACAATGAGAAAGGAAAAAAAAATGCTAATTACGTTTTTTTCTGAAATAAATATATGTACACAGTAAAAAAAAAGAATCTTAAAGGGACTGAAAACTGCTGTTATGTACATACAAAAATTTAAGAATGGGTTGCAGTATGGCAAAGGTAGAGAAACTATACCAAAAATGATAAAAAGAGGCTGGGTTTGACCCACACTGATAACTTCCCATTGGTTCCCTTTGAAACTCGACACCCGATGTTAATTTTTATAAGCAAATTACCAATTAAAAATCTTCGAAAAACTTATCAGTTGTGCGATCAAGGGAAAGTTGTTTGCTCTAAATATATGCGACACGAAAAATTACAACAATTATTAGCAGTTTCTTTTGCAGTTTTTTGGCCTAGAAAAAAAACCGTCAATTGAATTTTTGTACAAACTTTATCAATTACCAAATATGGTATTGTGTGTAGACTAAAATTATCCAGTAGTTAATATCGTTGGTTGTTCTCAAGACATTCGAGCTGAAAAACATTTTTTAACAATTTTTAGCAGTTTTGTTTGTAGTTTTTCTGGCCTAAAAAAAAAACCGTTAATTGAATTTTTTCTCAAAAATCTACCGATTATCAACTATAACTTTGTTTATTAAATAAAATTAACCCGAAGTTAATACTTTTGTGTGCTATCAAGATATTCGATATTTTTTTATCAATTCTTAATGATTTTTTTTTTTTAATACAAAAAAAAACTGTGGGTTGATTCTACAACTTTTTTTTTTAAATTACTGTAATAAAAAAAACTGCTAATTGAATTTTTTTGAAAATCCTTTCTACACGTTATGACCATATTATCTGTAAAATTAAATTTATTTGAAGTCGACCCATCTATGTGTTCTCGAGATATCGTCGGCGATAAAAAGCTTGTGAACGTACGTGCACAGGCATCTATCTAAAAACAATGCAATACGACTCCAGAGACCTCGAAACGTCGAGAAATGTCAAAATTTTGAATAACACAAATCGGACTGATTACAATAACTTCCAATGAATGGTTAAAAATTGTTAGAAGTCGAAAAGGAAGCAAAAACGAAAAAATTATCTTAAGTTTTTATTTACTTTAAATGATTTCATAAACCCATGGTTTTCGGCTGAATCGTTGACTATGGGACACTTTTATTGGAAATAGATTCAAAAACATTATTTCTTCACATCAAAATAAATTTATTAAAGTAAAATCTATCGTAACTTAATTGATAGAGTGTTGCTCAGATGATATTGCCAAAAACAAAAATAAAATAGATTTCGAACAACTGATGTGCGTCGCACAGTTGGGCAAAAAGCCCTTGTATTTGGCATTAAATCAGTCGATAAAAATAGGAAGCTAAAATTTTGCGCATTAGCTTCTGAGACCAATCCCAGGGCGCCCACTAAAACGCCCTTTTTTTCCTAATGTGTCAATTTTTTTATATTACCCATAAAAACGCCCCATTTTGATGTAAAAGAATCAACATTAAAAACCCTAATCTCCTCCGAAAGTTTTAGGTATTTTCATCATTTATATGTAAGTCACGCACTAAAAAGGGTTATGAAAAGCGTAGGATCGTTTGCTTCAGTTACGTAAAAAGCAAAGCAATAAGAACTATGCCTGGAAATATCATCGACAACCCACTTTTATATTAAGGAACATTTTTCCAAGTTCTTGTTCGTTTATTGTTTCAAAAGCATACTTGAACATGGAATTTTATCTTTTTGATATAATGTAAAAGTTTGAAGACTGACTTCGGTACATGTAGCTATGATCTTCGTTTGGATAATAACCTTATTTTTTATGTACAACTATGTAAGAATGAAATTTTTCAGGAGCACGCATTCTTGATCACATTGTATGCGTGTAGTTCTAGTTTCGGTGTGACTAATTCTGCAAAAGACCTTCTCTACTCATACAACCTTTTTCCTGGGACTTTAAACTCCTGTTTGTATTTTCATATGTAGTAGCCCGTGGCGTAATGGTTAGTGCGTTGGACTGTCATGCCCAGAGGTCTGGGGTTCAATACCAGCCGCTTCCACCTTAAAGTTTTTTTCCGGGCTACTGCCTCTTGCGAGGAAGTGACAAATCCTCCAAGAGTATCTCCTGTCCCAGAAAAGTGCCGCTCGTTAGCCGTTCGGATTCGGCAATAAACAGTAGGTCCCCTCCATTTCTGCAGACACGCACACAGGAATGGTTGAGAGTTGTAAGTCACTAGGCCCTGGTTCTTCATGAGCCGTTGTGCCACCAAATTTATTTATTTATTTTTTTGTATTTTCATATATAGTGAGGCTTTTGCTTCTTTTTGGAGCTTGGAGGCTTGAATCTATCTAGAAGCTTTTACGCTTATTTGTGTAGCATTATGCTTAAATCTTGCATTTTGGCCCACTTTGTGTTGTTCGTTTAGAATAAGTTTTAAAACACACTTCCGAACGACCACGTTTCTTTGCTCAATACAATACAACTGTTAAGCCAGTTATCATTAGTTTTGTAAAAAAAATTCCTTGATCCTGCAAGCTTCTTGTTGTTTTTATAAGTTCTTCTTTAAAAGCATTTCAATGATCTTCAATCATAATACTCCTAGAACTTCTCTTTATAGCAAGAAGTTCAATTTATATAAAAAAAATGAATTTCAAGAAAGTCCTGAAACTTAGAAATAATTTATCAACCGAAGGAAACATTTGATAATCGTAATATCACGAAACGTTCAGAAAAGTAGCCAGTTTTTTTTTTTACGGAAACACAAAATACATATCACACACATTTAAATGATATACTAAAAGTCTACTTTTTATAAAACTTACAGAACAGCACCTTTTTTTTAAATATCTTATTTTTTGTTTTCTTTTTTTTTGTGCCTTACACATTTTTCGTACAAACTCAAAGTTTAAGGCCCTATACTAAGATTTCAATTTTGTTTGCAGTTCAATGGTGTTAAATACGAAGAAAAAAAACTTCATTTATGCTTCTGAGTCAGTTGAGAAAAAATCAAGCATCAAGTGATGCTTGATGTGATGTTGTGCTGTGAAAAATTGGATAAGTCCAGAAAGAAACTATTTGCATTACTTTATTGAAAATAAAAAAATCAAAAATCATAGATAATCTCAATTTAGTTTTTTGATTCATAAATAACTTTTGGGTCGCTTTGCACCATGTGCGTCGTGTACTTGGATTATGCAAAAGCGTTTGTTATCTTTTGAAAAAAAAAATAATACCCATTTGGTTGCCAAATTGATTTTAAGTTTAGTTGGAAGCATACTTTTGTTACAAATCACAGTATGTTTACTTTAAAAATAAAACATCAAAACACATAATTGTGCATTTCGGCGTTCCTCAAGGAAGCCATTTAAGACCCTTTTTATTTTTTTTTTTAATTTTTAAAAGATAAGAAGAGTTGATAATTTCTGTGATCTCTGCTTTAACAAAATAAAATGCAGGTTTGGTTTTCTAAAGAATTTCGAGACAGATACATTTTAAGCAGTTTGTACAGCTTTCTATGACATAGAATATCCAATACTGTAGCTGTTTTTTTTGCAATCCAAGCTACCAAACTTACATTAGTAAACTGAAATCTGTGCAAAAATAATTTTTTCTCTATGCTCTTTGTTATGATTTCCCACAGTGCAAAAAAATACTCATCAAATTTTACAATTGAAATTGGCAGGTGGCTCTTTTTTAAGCATACTAAAAAAATAGTGTTGTGCGTTAGCTAATATCACAAAAACGGCTCATAGCACACAAAATTTGTGAGCACTTTTTTATAGGAAATTATTATTATTTTTTTTCATATAGAACATTTTTTTTGTAGGATTTATATTTTCAGCGTTAAAGCACCTTAAAGCATTCTTTTTTCTATATTTGTTTTTAATAATATCAACAGTTAAGGATACATTTGGAAAAAAATAAAAAAAGCATACTTTATGGAGCCTTAGTTAACTCTGAAAGTATAAATCTTAAGTTGTATACAAAAAAAGAGAAATAAAAATTGAATTTTCTATCAAAAAGATGCCCGCAAATTTTTTGTAACATGATCCGTTCTCAAAATATTGGTTACAACGAGTTTTTCAATATGGCGGCCGACGCACAGCACCTACAGACGCGCCATTTTATTTTTTTTTAAAACACACCAATCCAATCATAAAACTTGATCAGTATATTTTTGCAAAAAAGAAAAACTGCCGAATTGCCTCTATACCATACCAACACGCATTTCCCACCAGTATAAACAAAATACCTACAGCCAACGTCTAAATTTTATAGATCCGCCAAGCTAGGTCCGCCACAAACGAAATTCAGCAATTTGGTTCTAATTAAATGCAAATTTAGTACCGCAATCCCGATCTGGAACTATAATACCCTCCCTCTCAAACCTGTGGCTGACCCAGCTTGACGTCAAGCTAGGGCCGCCACACCTCAAACATCAAAATTCCACAAACTTATGAGGAAGGAATTTAGTTTCAATTTTAATACTCCTAATTTACAAAACTCCAAATCAAATACTCCACCATTTGACCTTGAAAGTTAGTAACCACCAAACACAAAAAAAATTGAGACTTTCTATGCTCGATCCCTAAGAAAAGAAATACGTATAAGGTGAAAAATGGGTTCTTTAGAACATATAACAAGATTCGCTTTCCTACTCCCACTGGTTTAGTTTTTGTATGACTCCTACACTAACCCCTCTCTACCGGGTTCACGGATTTGGATATAGGTATCAATTTCCACAACAAATCATTCACATCTTCATTTTCATTAATTTGACATCAGTTTTAAAAGACCACAACGACTTTTATCTAAATTCAAGTTGAAATTTTATGTAGTTTACCTACATTGTTCATAATTTAGTTTGATTTAATTCACCTACTATACTATCCCATTGCATTGAAATCAATTTTGCGACACAAACATCTGCTTTATATACAGCAAACCAGTTGAAATTAACCGCACAATGAGGTTTCACATCAGCATGAAAATATCATACCCTCTATCTAATAGATTTCTAGTTTAAATCCTTATTCCATATAATGACTTCATTATTCTCTAATTTATACATAAATATGTATATCTATCTTCTATACCTCAAAGATTCTCCCACCACACCAAAATGAATCACTATAATCTTTGGTCCAATCAATTTGACTTTTGACCAATTACTTTTAATAAATTCATCATTTTTAATTGATTATGCATCTCAAAAGATCAACATTCAACACAAATAACATCAAATAACAAAAACAAAACAAAAAAAGCAATCAGACACATGCGTACACTGAATGTGTATATAGCACACAGTCTTCTGCTGTAGATACTATAATTCATTTTTAAGTAATTTATATCAAAAAGGAAAAGAGGAAGAGTCAAATATCATCTCTTAAAAAAAAAAAAAAAAAAATCTACAAGTAAAATATCCCCCAATTGCACAAACAGGAAACAAATTACCTGACGAAACAGGTACGCACTCTCTCCTTTTCCTTTGCTTTCTATTTTTTTTTTTTTTTTTTTTTTTGTGTTGTGTGTGCGAAAATTACTTCTATCCCATGTAAGAACACACACACTGTGTTTACAGTAAAGAAGATGTACGATTCTACCTTTGTCTATTATAGCTATACATAGCTTTAAAATGCCTACAAAATTAACCCTTCTCGAGCAAATCTATTTTGACACAACGAACGAAACGAACGAAACGAACGAACCTAAAAAACAAAATCCCCACCGTTCTATACCTACCACCCCATCTCAACTCCCCCCTGCGCTGCTCTATTACAAAGAAATGCAAAAAAAGAAAAACCTGTAAGGGCGACAACGAGTATAAACGATGCTTAGATGCCTATTTCTCAGATATTTTAGAATAGATAAAAGTATCTACGGAAAATTCAAAAAAGAGAACAATCATACACTTTTCTCTTTAAGTCTTTTTTTTTCCAGATAGATTTTGGTTCATAGATAGAATCTAAGTAAAGTGTATCTCATAGATACATAGATAACAAACCAACAACAACAACAACAACAACAACAAGAATATAATTTTGATAGAAGAATAAAAGACGAAAACAGCTCAGCCAAATTAACGAAACTACCTTATGTTATGTATGACGTATGTGTTTTCGAACTCGAATTTTCCTATTATTTTTCTTTTTTTGTTATCTTCCATTTAAGGGAACGGAGCACCCAGCAGAATCAGCTCAGCATCCCAAAAGAGTTTTTAATAGCTGAATTCATCTAACATACGAAATAATTGTTTCGTTAAGTTGCCTCTAAAGTGGCGATACTAACGAAGAGAACGAATCTCTTGATTCTCTTTAATTGACTTCGAATTAAAACCGAACAGATGGTTGAAAAAACTCGTATCCTCTTGATTCTTGGATGCGGAGGCGAGTATTTAAACCTGAAAATTAAAGTGCTGCTGGTGTAGAACAAAAACAACACCACCTACAACAACAATAACATACACACAGGTCTCTTAGATTTTGTGTATCGTTGTCGTTGGTCGTTTTTTTTTTTGTTTTTTTTTTTCGTTTCGTTGGACTAGCAGCAGCATACTGGAGGAGTACCAACGGAGTTTCCATCTGCACTTGGCTCTTTCGAAAATATCGTTAGTTCGGTTTTGATTCTACAACGAGAGTGACGTATTCGTGCGGATGCACTCTTGTTTAATCTCTATACACATCCTTTATCCACAGATACAAAAACAACAAGAAAAAAAAGGCATTTTTTTCCATTTGAATTCTAATACACATCAAATTCCTTGAAAGAGAGATACGCACCCGCATTTTAACGGAATACAACAACAAATAAAAAAAAAGGATATTTAATTTAAAACAAAACTTAAAAGTTTGTGAATAAAAAAAATATTATAAATGGCTTTTCTGTTCGGACAGCAGCAAAGCTCGAGAATATAAATTTTACTGTTTCTTTTTTTTTTTCTGTGTGTTGTGTGGCAAATAAAAAGAACAAACCGGGACGAATTATTTTTTCCTCCTTAAGACGGTCGTCGTCGTGTAGTAGCAGCAAATTCCGAATTGGATACACACCTCCCGCTGTGAATACTCTCGAAAGTGCCACAAGGGCACGCCAAAAGCTACCCCACAAAGGACGCTCACTCAGTTCGTTCGGTTTTTTTTTTTGTATTTTAGTTCATGTTGATGTTGTTGTTGTTTTCTTTATGAATCTTAATAGTTTATTTTGATAAATATGTATGTAATATAATTGCCCCTCGAAAGCTGGCAAGTGGATACATTTATAGCCGCACCTGAATATTATTTAAAAAAAAAAAAAATATTAAAACAACACAAAATAATTAAAAAACAAAGTCCTTCATGGCTTTTAGCTTTGGAGAACAAAAAAATATAAATTTTCATCATCCTTGTTGTCGTCCGCAGCAGTACCATCATCATCATTATCATCAACATCAGCATCTATGTTGTTGTTGTCGTTGTGTGTTTTGTTGTGCGATTCGGTCCTTGTAGTTCTTATCTTATAATCCCATGTGCTGGTTTAAATTCAATTACGAAAAATTTATAAATAAATTAAGGATAACCAATTTATCCTTTTTAATTGTTCTTTCTTCTTATTTTTTTTTGTTCTTCTTTTGAAACAAATGAATGCGGAATTAATTGAATACAGGGAAAATGTATTATTCATAGCATAAATATCTAAATAAAACATCGTCAATATACTAAAAGTATGCAATAGAATTTATTAAAAGCATTTAATGTGAATATAAATATTAAATTAAATAAAAAAATATCATAAGCCTTTTTTTCGAAACGAAAAATTCTAAAAAAAAAATAATTATATAAATAAAAAAAAAAAACAAAATATTAATCGTGGTTGTGTGAAAATCAATTTGATAACAAAAAATAAAGAAATACAAAAAAAAATATTTAACAATGATAATATCCTAGTAATTGGTTAAATCTTCTATCAAACCCGTACGCCTTTCCCTTCTCAAATTAAAACAAAAAAAAAAAAAATTCTTTCCATCGAAAAGGATACAATTTAAGCTAATTATGGACTTTAAACATCAAAACTCATGGATTAAATTACTTTTTTGTGGTAAGTTAAGTTTTTTTTTTTTTTTTTAATTTTAAGCTCTTCAAACATAATTAATCAATTAAATATTTAATAACAAGATTTAAATTTAATGAAACAAAAATAAGACTTTGAAAGTATAATCCATATTAATTGGCAAATGTCACAGTTACAAATAAATTAATACATTTCCACGAGATATGTTATATTACTAATCTTCTCAATCAATCTTTTTAATCAAAAAAATCTCAGAGAATTTTTTTCAACAAAACATTCGTATGTAGAAAGTATAGAACATAACAATCGGTTTATTTAAGGGCTTGATAATTCTCCAATTTGTTTTATCTTACCTTCCAAGCTTGGATTTCTTGCTAAGGCTTTGGTAATTTTCGATATTTTTAAGTTTTAATTTTTAATATACTTTACGAATACACTTAAGCCTAATTATATTAAAGTTGAAAGCTTCATCCTTATAAAAAAAAAAACTAAATTCATAAATTTGAGAGCGCAACAGCTCGTAAAGAAAAAGGAAAGCGACCTGGAACTCTTATGCGTGTTTTTAAGCAGGAAAGAAAGGCACCTACAATTTTCTTGCCGATTCCGAATGGCTAAAGTGAGAGGTACGATCACCAGGAAAATGTATAGACTAGAATAATAACATGTGTTTTTCTGTTATATTATAGTTCACATTATGGTTTATTTGTAATTTATATAAACAACGTGGACGGACACAAGAAAGAAAAAAAGGAAAACAGGGTTTACCATAGTAAAAATAATTATAATCAAGAGCTTTTGAAAAACAAAGGATCTAGCTAGAAATGACAGTGGATGGCCAGGGCCCTATTTCATAAACATTGACAATTACGACAGGTGACAATTTTGTAATTTACAACTTGACAATTGACAAAATACCTTCCATAAACAATTTGACAATTTTATAGAATTTTCCCAAAATACCCGACAATTGTCAACTTTTCGGTTCATTAAAAAATTGTCATGACAATAAATTGTCAAGTATTTTTCTACAATTTTCAGGAATTTTCTGAAATATTTGTAGTACAATTCTTTTATGAAACGAAAAAAAAATATACAATTTACATATTTGTCGGTATTTAACTGACAATTGTGACAGGAACCTAAGTTACGGTCAAGTGTTGACAATGAAAAGACAGAAGTTGAGCTAAAATGTTAAATAATATTTTTTCAAGTGAAATTAATGCCGATTTTTAGCTTTGTTCCATTTTTCATCGTTTTTCGATGTGGGCACTGCTTAAAGTTATGTAGGCCATGACAAACTTCAAGATCATACAATGCCAAAATTGTCACGACAAATGTGTCAAAATATGATAATTGTCATGAGTCATGACAAATTTGTCATCCTTTTCACTATCACGACAATGAAAAACTTGTCATGACCAAATTGCCATTGTATTTTTCTGACATATTTGTCACCTGTCAATATTTTATGAAATACAAATTTGTCAGACAAGTGTGACACATTTGTAGAATTGTCACCTGTCAATTTTTATGAAATAGGGCCCAGGTTTAAAGTAATTAGTTAGTGATAACTGCTATCTCAGACTGTGATCTAGGGATGTCTTCAGGGTCGACCCTGCTATCTCAGTCAACTAAGGTTTGATAATTTATGAATATTTATAAAGCTGTTTGAAAAAACATGAAAAAAAAATTCTACAGAACCATCAACCTAGAGATTTGGTGAATAAATAACCTCAATTACACCAAATTTTTTTTTGATCCTGTGGTAAAACCTGGACATGTCAACAAATGCACATCAACCTATGACAAAAAATATCATCATAATTAAATTTTGGAGCAGCTAGAAGACAATTTGGGAAAATTAGAAATATTTAAAATATTAGTCGTTTCATTAAACAATGAAACCCGCAGTGGGATTTAGCTGATTCCTATATTAGAAGACTTAGCACTGTTCACATGAAACCTATTGAATTCGGTGGAGCAATACGAATGGCGCAGCGTGTCGGGCTCCAAAGGCTTGGTCTAGGATAGGTTGGAGTCATATCAGTGACGAAAAGTGTGTTTTAGTTACCAATGAAAATCTAAATTCATCTTAACTTTAGAAATTCAAAGTAACAACTTTTAGTTGCTAGAACTGAACAATTACTTTTATTGCTAATGCTACTTCGTTTATTAAAATAAAATAATATATAATATAAAATAAAATAAAATAAAATAAAATAAAATAAAATAAAATAAAATAAAATAAAATAAAATAAAATAAAATAAAATAAAATAAAATAAAATAAAATAAAATAAAATAAAATAAAATAAAATAAAATAAAATAAAATAAAATAAAATAAAATAAAATAAAATAAAATAAAATAAAATAAAATAAAATAAAATAAAAAGAATCGGTCCAAGATAATAGCTTTGAGGTAAAACCGTTGACCAATGAAACCGCCTTGAGTACAAAAGTTTTTCCACCAAATATCGAAATTCATAATCTCAAACTATGTCTCGGATTCGATTTTAATAAATTAAAACAATGATTTGGGAACGCTTACTATGAAAATAAATCGAAAAGATTCTTTGCAAAGGAAGACGTAGCAGCTTGGAAAACTGGAGTTAATGTGGAAATTATAAGAAGGTTAAAAGTTATACTAAGGTCTAGTTTTTTCAGTGCAGGATTAATGTTAAACCGGAGTTAACTCGGGATTTACTGAACGGATGCTTTTGAAAATTTATTTTTTCCGACTCGATTCGCATAGTTTTCTTTTTGAAGAACTTTGTTTCTTGAGTTTACTGCGAATAAATTTAAGCTCAGAGTTAACTAACTTGCCACTGAAAAATTGGGTTTAAATGTTTTGAATCTGTGTGTACCAATTGGAGAATTGTCGGAAGAAGCTCAGGAATCTAAAAATAAAGATAATAAGAATAACTAGGTACCAACATACATGTAGGGTTTCAAGGATTCGACAAAACGAACACTTATTCCTCATCCGACCCACTTATTTCTTCATTCAGATATATTCAAACTAAAAAGCATCTCCAATAACGATACTCTGCAGGAATGATAAAGTTATAACAAGGGTTCCCGAATTTAGACGTCAGCTTTCAAGAAATCTAGTTTTTTTTTTTTAAACTTTTTAACTTGAAATTTACAGTTGACATAGTGTCCTGGAAACATTAAAATTTAAACGTTTGGGAAAAACTTTAATCGATTAAATTCCAGTTCGCACCAGCCTTATGTATCTAGTTGTAGTGGGTAATAAATTCAGCGTCAAGTTAAGGTCCGATTGATTCAACTTTTTAAAACTAAGAATACGCTTCGCACTATAGTGAAAACGAGCAGTACATGTCCTTAAAAAACAATTAAGTTTGGCAACGCTAATCTGCGGAATTCGTCTATGAAATTTTCACGTAAGAACTTATTTTCTTAAAAATGAAATATCGGCTATAATTACGAATCAGTTCATTAGTCTCCTTCATAGGTTTGTGTCTAAACTTTACCTCCCCATAATCTAGAAAGGCTAACAGACAAAAGTAACTTTTTTTTTAATTATCATCATCGGTTTCCCCATGCTTTTCCCCATAAGACATAAAGTATCTTTTACTCAAAAAAAAAAATTCCTATCAAATCCAAACTAAACGCCCCTTTATTGCACAGTACAAACTTTTAATTAGGTGCTACATCTTATTACGAATAATTATTTTAAAAAAAAAAACTACTCTTAAAGTCACCGAATGAAAATGTTTATTGTTAATTACAGTTTAACTCCTAAAACTATACTACTTTTGATTTAATTTCAAGTGTTATGTTTTCATTTATTGATTATTATTTCTATAAACATAATAGAAGACCATTTAGATATCATCTTATCGACATTATTAAAATCATGTAAAATTTAAATCTTTGCCTTTCTTAAGAACCTGCTTGCCTGTGTATATGTATATCCTTATATTTATTCTTGCTTAAAAGAGCAGTGTTGTTTGACTTTTAATATTGTTTTTACCTGTTGAATATTTTCTTTCATGAAATCTTTTAAAAAGTTGATGAAAGAATACATTCAAATATCTCATTTTCTTTCCAGGAAATAGTTCTGTTGTTAGTTACCTAGTTCTTTTATTTATAATTTTTCCATTGAAAAGTATGTATGGCAATTTCCTTTAAGCATAATATAGTATATATAAAGCACGTACATATAGCGCCTTAAAATATGCTTCTATTCTATTCTTATGAATGCATGTTGTCTTCTTCCCAGATACAGGAAGCCAGATAGAGTTCTTAGTTTATAATATCAGAAAAGCTTTATTCCAGGTTTTCAGGACACCAAGACCTTGTCGAAATTATATTTTTAAGTGAATTGCAACGAGCTCAAAACCGAGATTTGTAGTTACGAAAAGTCTTGGCGTCTTGGTCTGGGTTCAATGTTAACTATTATAACATGACCGAAAATGGACTTAGTGAAACGAGACCAAGACCGATACACTTACCTGCAGAGATATATTTTTGAAATTTTACGATTTTAACAACATCAAAACGTGGTCTAGAGATCTCTTAGTCTTGTGACCAGCTCACGAATTCTGCCGGTGCCATTTTATAGTCGATAATCTTGACAGATTCGTAGGGAAATTATCTGAAATCGTGCTATTTGTTGACCCCTTGCCAATACTCAGTGAGAATATTTGATGAGAACGTTCGAGTTGCTGACAAGCCCTAAATTAGATAGGATCTGCTCTGCCAACCCAATCAATACTTATGTTAGAACGTGGTGTACATGGGTAGGTTACCATCTTCTTTTTTTAAATTTAAATTTGTTTGTCGGTTCTGGACTGAAAGAAATTGTGAATTATTTAAGTTAGCCTTTCCTTTAACAGCTCCATTCGAATCAAGTGTTGAGCTATTAGTTCTTGACGACCGACACGACGCACGATCCGGTTAATCAAAGTGTCAATTTCTTTAAATTCATTGCAATTCTAGGCCAGTATGGTATAGGTTAAGCAATATGTATTTGTTGAAACCATATGCGGCCATGGTAGTAGCCTGTGGCGTAATGTATAGTGCGTTGGAATGTCATGCCAGAGGTCTGGATTCGATTTCCAGCCCCTGCCACCTAAAAATGTTTTTCAGGGCTACTGCCCCTTGCGAGGAATTGACAAATCCTCCAAGTCCTTTCATGGAAATGTGCCGCTCACCTAAGCCATTCGAATTCGACAATAAACTGTAGGTCCCCTCCATTCCTGCAGACACGCACACAGAAATGGTTGCGAGTTGTAAGTCTCTAGGGCTTAGTTCTTCATGAGCTGATATGCCACCAAAATTATTTATCTAATTTTACATGCTGCCATGACATATCTTTTCGTAGGTAAATTTTGTTTTTAAGAATTGAGCTATACTCGGCCTAATATGCACTATAAAGACAGGAAAAATAAAGGGTCTTCCAAAAGGGACTTCCGAACTTTGACAGTTGATAACGGCCATATTGTTAAAGCTACATCTGTCAAATTGGCTTTCATTTATTCAGACTGTTTTACCAAATCAACATGGAAGGATATAGCGTTCAACAACACGATGCAAATGATGAAATTGTTTTATCAAAATGGGTGTTCTGTTTGGGCAACGTTCCGCGCGCTTAGCCCATTTAACGGTCACCATAATCGTCCTATAAACGGGTACGTCAACAAACAAAATTGTCGAATTTGGGACGATACGAATCCACATGAGATCCAAGAGCGTCCAATGCTTCCCGCAAAAAAACTGTTTGGTGTGAATTTTTGCCTGACGGCGTCATCGGTCCATATTTCTTTAGGAACGACGTTGGCCAGGCCATCACCCACCGCCAACGGCGAGCGCTATAGGTCGATGTATACCAATTTGGATGAATTGGATGTATGGGCAATTTTTTAAAAATTTGACTAAAAACAGAAAAAGAATTATAAAAAAAACAACGGTAACTCTTACAATGTCATGCTATACCTTTTTGTAGAGCCCAAAATTTCTTCTTTTAGATTGTTTGTAAATAAAGTTGTTTTAGTGGAAATTATGATCTTTGGAGCATCAAAATAAGGGATTGAAGTCGAATTTAAGGAAAACTTACTTTTATTATTTTCAATTTTCTCAACAACTAGAAGACATTTTGACATCTGGTTTTTAGTATTTGACTAAAAATTTATAGAAGCATTATTATTAAACACAAACATAAAACTTAATAAAGTAAATTTTTGCACAAAATCAGTTTGAACACATTTTTTTCATTTTTTTTTTTTGAATGAAATGAATGAAAATAAAACAACAGGTGCCACATAACCTTATAAATATGACAGATATGAAAAATTTGGTCATAATCTATTTTGTAGAGAATTTTCTAAGCTATTTTTTTGTCTCAGATTATTTTTTGAAAGGACAAACAGTTTCTAAGACAAACACGAAAAACTGAAAAACACGACATGTTACACTTTCCTGCCGCTAGAGCTCGCCTCGGATTCATGGGGACTTTTGTACACTTCATCTTTAGGCTTCTCTTAATAAGTGCGCCAAGTTTCAAAACTGATGGATTTTTTCCAGGTAAAGACCTTTATTGACTGGTTTATAGTTGCGATCCAACGTATTTATGTTCATTATCTTGCTTAAACCTCACAAATAATAAATAATCAAAATGTATTTCCTATATTATAACTAGGCCCTATTTTTGACGTTTTTTCTAAGTTTATCCAAGAAAGAAAAAACTTTTATCGGAATTTAAAAAAAAAGTATATTTTAGTGAATAACGAATAACAAATTCTTATCTACATATAACCAAAAATTGAACGAACGCCCTCAAATAAAATTCTGTAATCGAAGCTATAAATAAAATATGCTCAATTAAAAGTTCGATCTGCAGGTCCCCTTTATCAAACGCCCCCTTCTATCTAGAATAGCCTTCGCCCAAGTCCCCACTCTCCGACTACACCTCAATCAGAACTTTTCTTTTCGACTACGTCAGTTCGAAAAAAGATTGCACTTAGTATTCATTGTGGCGAGTTATTTTCTTTTTATGACAACTTTTATGCGGAAGTGTGGGCTAAGGCCGACGATGATGATGACGACACGGACGGACGACTCTGTGTGGTAGTAGTGGTTCAATGGCCTGATTGATTGCATATGAATATAATATGGGAAAACCGATCTTAGAAGAGAGTTGACTATTTTTTTTTCTTTTTGTCATTTTTATTCTCTGTGGTTTGTTATTTTTATTTTCGAAATCTATCACTCTAGACACAAACACGTAGGTGCATATTTAAATACGCCCCCTTTTGACATCCGATTTTGTTTTTTTGTTTTTTTTTATTTAACCACGCAATGGAAATAAAAATACAATATCGAATTTGTTTTCTTTTTATGATTTTGTGTATCTTTTTAGCTTGTGTTTCCGGTTTTATTTGTATTTTTTTTTCCTACATAATTATGTGTATATTTTCAATCAAATATTAAAATTTGATTTCGTAAACGTAAACACACAAAAAAGGTCCTCCCGCGGCATCGGTTTTTGGACATGTTTATTGAACTTGTTGCGCAAATTTTTTGGTCCTCATCTGGAAGAAAAAGAAACACAAAATAAATAAGTTAATAAGAGTGCTTGGATTTGGTTGGTATAACGTTGAGTTGCTTGAGAAGTTGAACAACAACACCACCGCCTACTCTTTACATAAACTTTTTTTTTACACTCCGAGTTTGTGGATTGAAGAGTTATTTATTTAGGTATTTTTTTTATTGGTGCACAGGAGATACAAATAAGTAGATTTTTTTTTTGATAAAAGTTTTAATTTATTTTCATATATTTTATACAGAATTGATTTTGTCAAAGGTAATTAACAACTATGTAATGACAAAATATTTTAAGCTTTATTTCATTATTTTTAAGCATTTTGAAAGTATGCCCTATTTAGTTACGTTGGCTTTGTGGCTGATTCGCATAGATCTGGTTTATCGGAAAACCCCACAAGAAAAGGTCTAACAGAGTCAAATTGCACGATCTCGGTGGCCAGTTCACATCAACTCCACGTGAGATGACTATGCCCTCGAATCGCTCGTGCAATATTTCCAATGCGGTGTGAGCACCGGCCACAGAGGAACGATCAGTACAAAATTCTGGCCATTTGGTTACTTTTTTTTTGTTTGGATATGAACAATATTTTCTTTTGTGATGTCTTGAAAACTGTCCCCTCTTTCATAAACAAGAACATTTTTACTTAACGGTTTTCGAGAAATAATGGCTCAAGTCTAGACTTTTTATGTGTACCCGAAAAAACAGTGATATGGGACATAAATTAAAGTTCGTTTTTTTGGTTCAATTTTCAATTTTAAATGAAACTATGTTGGTTGGAGAATGATTAAAGCTACTGAGAAACATCAAAAACCCAATTAAATTTAAATTGTTTAAATTTGAAAACACCCCTTTTTGTACATGTTCTTAAAAACATAATACATTTTAAAAAAATTCTTACATATGCCTGCTTTCTAGTTTACTTTATCGGAATTTTATGCTTTTTCTAAGTAATATTTACCACAGATTGGATCCGACCCCGCTTTTCTATGGGTTTTAAGAAAACGTCTATTTACTACCTGTTAATATATTTTGGAATGCTAATTGGTATTATTTTTTTTCTATACTGGCAAAAACGATTGCATTTTCGTGTGAATAAGAAACTAGATTTTTTTTTTTTAATAAAACACTAATCAATTTTACAGAAAACTCATGTTTTTCTAAAAAAAATAGCTTTCTAAGCTAGAAAGTAAAAAGTATCGAAAAAATGGTTTTTAAAAATGTTCGTAAATATTTGATTAAATTCTTTCAGATTATTTATAAAAAATCTGTCCAGAAAGAGCTCGAAACGGGAACCAATAAGAGTTCATAATAAATAAACATACATTGTACATAGGTATTATAATATATTACAAAATAAGTAATTAAAAATTTTTTTTTTTTATTTTTAAGGAAACCCATAATTTTCTGTGTTACGGAATTATTAATTTATTAAGTAACTATGAACATATGCATATAAAAATAAATACAGTTCATTTAAATTAATCACTCAATGCGTTCCCCTTTAATTTAAGTATAGCAAAATAATTATTTGTAATAACATTATTTTTAATTTGTCTGTTTGGAATTAAAATAATGTTATAATTTTTAACTCTCGTCTATATATACATATATCTATTCCTTAACTTATCTTTTGTTTATAAAAAAAAAATCTCTCAGAGTAACAGTAATCCTGACCAAATGGTCACTTCAATTTTCAAAACGGTACTTAGTATTTTATTAATCTAGAACATATTACAAACTAAATGGCGAAAAAATCATCAAAATCCACCCATTAATTCAAAAGTTACAGCGCGATGTCCACTTTTTCTGCTTTTCGTTCCACTGTGTGGCCGTCCTGTTGAAACCGCATGCCATTGGTGCCCAGTCCATATCATTTAATCAGGTTAAAAGAAGTTGGTATTCATTGACATTATAGCGCTCACCGTCGTAGGTAATGGATGGCCTGGCCAACGTCGTATATGGACTCATGACGCCGCCGCGAACTTACGTCGTTGTCTATGGTCGTTTACTTTCAGCTCCTGGGTCAGTTGAATTTTGTACGGCTGTAAGCCCAAGTCAAGACGCAAAATTCGCCAAGTTGTGGTCTGCGAAAGACCGAGTCCTTTTGAGCGGCGCTACACCGACTTCTCCGGACTCTCCTCCACACTCTTACAGACAGCAACATCGCCACTAGATCTTGCGTTTCGTCGACGTACTGGTGTTGGTTGATCATTTACTGAAGCAATGGACTCAAAGTTATCCACCAAACTGCGAATAGTCCTCTCGATAGGACGATTATAGCGACCGAAAAATATAATGAGAGACCATTTCACAGATGCAGCTTTAACAATATGGCCGCTATAAACTATCAAAGTTCTTAAGTCCCTATTTAAAGACCCTTATAAAAAATAATAATTAAGATTTGCATTTTTAAAGGTGGAGAGCTTTGGTAACCACCGTGAAAGTTGGAATAAAAAAAATAAAAAATATTATTATCAATATTTTTTTTAAATATAGGTACATAATTATTATATCTACTTGAATATATATATAGGAAAGAAAAAAGTAAAGTTTCATTCTTATTAAAATCAATCATTTCCTGCATGTAATTTCGATGAGATTCCTTCACTGCCATTATGTTACGTTCCGCAGTTCTTTTAATTTACAATTGCAAATTTATCTCAATTTTATTCTTGTTGGTGGCTTCTTTATACAAGGAGTTATAGAAGAATTAGTAGTTAGTTATATTTTAAGCACAACCATTCTTGCTACAACTAGAATCTAAGCTTGTTGCCTTTGCTCAATATCATTCATTGGTAAAACCTTCCTATCAAAAGTTTTTTTTAGTGTGAAGAAATCTTAACCTGACTAAAAGTTCCTTATAAATCATGCAGAAACTAACATAAGACAGCCATTCTAATAGGGGTTAGCACTAGTAACCACCAAAAACAATATAATCTCTGATCTCTGGCATAGAACTATTAAATCTTTTCTTATAGCTCCATTCGAAAACTGGTCAAAAAAAAGTGGTAGATATACAAAAAAAAAAAAAAAAACAATGTAACGGTGGTTAGCTTACCTTACCACCCAATCTATCCTTAAGCTATCCTGCTAATATCTGCCCTGAAACTATCAATAATTTACTTGTTGCTTTACTAAAATGAGGTGGTTTGCTTCACTAACAACCCAACCTAAATAAGCTTAAGTCTGAGGTCATGTCGATCTCTGATATATTTAGACCCCTAAAAAAATTATCGCAACTGGTTTTACGTATAAAACAATAATCAAAAGGTGGTAAACTTAAATACCAGCCAATCTGCTAGAGTTAAGATCTGAGATCCTGCAAATTTCTGTCTTGGATTCTTTTATTGTTGCTCTATTCAAACCCCGAAACTAGTAATTATAATTCAAAGGTGATTACTTTAACTAACCACCTAACCTAAAAGTTTTTATGATTACCTATAAAGTTTCCTGTAATTCCTTAGCAATTGTGAATTTCACCTCCATCCGAAAATCACCTTTAAACTCTTCAGTATAGAGATACCATCAGAGAAAAGTTTGACGAGAATCATTTTTCAGTGCTTTAGATTATAGCTCGAAAGTATGAGATTCATCCAAAATTGCAGGATGTATTACCTTCGTCATGCCTGCTTAAAACCTCCAGTTCGGTTATTTTAATAGAATATGCTGTGTACCTTCATTCTGAAGGTTCAATTTGATTTTCTAAAAAAACAACTTTAAGGATTATCTTTCCAAATTAACTTATAAGTTTAACTGGCTGAACAGAATAGAAGAATAGAATGACGGAGCTGGAGCCGCAGACGGAACTGGAAGAGCTGTCAAAAAGTGTCGTACGTTATTTTTTTTACATGTCCACAATGGAGCTGTACAGCTTTGAAAGTATTTTGAAGAAAAACAAAAGAATATTCTTCTGTATAAGCTCAGAATTCACATTTTTTGTTTCCAATAATTTTCCTTTTAATAAATAATTTTTTTCGCGATACAAATAACCACAATATTTTTTTCCGACCCAAAAAATTGTTTTTTTTTCTTCATACAATTTGAAACGTCAAACGTGCCGTACGTGAAAAGTTAAAAGTTGGTGACCTCTTCCGTCTGCGTCTGCAGCTCCGTATGCGTCTACGTTCCGCTGTGTTCGCAACATTGAATTTGCGTGTATTCAATATTTTGACAGCTATTCCAGCTCCGGCTTCAGTTCCGTCTCCGTCACCATTCTGTTCAGCCAGTAAGTTGCGACTAGATTACCCAATACGATAGCTTACGTTCAATAACATAACCAACATAATGTCATACAGAAGGTATATTTAATTTATTTATTTATTTATTTTTTTTTCATCTCAATCTGTGGTTGGTCCTGTTGTCAATGAGATGTTATACTTACGTGCATTTAGGAATTCATTTTTCAATTATTACTAGGTTATAGGTGTACCGTAATGTCGGGCTCGATTTTCTTATAGCTTTGCAAATAGTTACTTCTAAGTAGTCCAGGAAATATTGCAATATTTAAATAAGCTGTCAAAAAATTTAGTAAAAGTGGGCCTGAGTAGCTACATTATACTCAAATATATGAAATACAAGCCAGACAGACAGAATTGTAACAAAAGCCTTTTCTGAAACAACACGACCCCAATCAAACGACATGGTGTGTAGGTAGTCATATTATTAATTTTCGCAAAATTATGGATAGAAAAATATTAAATTTGTTCAATTTATCTGCCTTCACAAATATATGTATGTGGGAATTTCGATTAGATATAGGTATTTCTTTTTATTAAAATTTTATTTATTTCACGTGTAATTCTGCATCCAGACAAAAATGCCTACGCTTATTTAATATTTCGTATGGACTTTGTTATTATATGATGTCTACCGCTATAAGAAATGCGTTAGTAATTTTATTTAAGGTGGAAGAAAAACTTGTTTTGTGTGAAGTTTTATTTGACCGACTTATTTAAACTTTTGCATATAAACACACATACCTACTCGTAATTACGAAATATTGAAATAAGAGATAATATTTTGAATGGGCGTTAAGTATCTTATTTAGTATGGACCATGGAGGTGTTAAGATGGAGCAAGTTTGCAAGAATTGTTAGAAAGTAAAGTTATGTTGACGAAAAATATTTACTGATTGCGACAATTTAATAGCATCTGAATTATAATATCATAAGGACCTGGTACTTTATAAATCAAAAGTCCTTTTTTATTTTGAATATTTCAAGGATAAACAAGTTGGGTGAATGTTGAATGTTGAGATTAAGTACTTCGTTCCTTTTAAAGTATTAAGCATCAATTAAGGCTTCATTTTTATCTTAAATATTGATAATTTGTTTTGAATTTAAATTAAAAAAAAAAAAAAATAAAGAATTTGTGCAACTGGACGACATCGTCTCGCAGCAATCGGGAAAGTTGGCGTAACGACGAGGAGACTACGACCCGATGATATTGATGATTCAGAAACACAATATAAAATGATTAATAAAATGAATCAATCTAAAAGTGGCACTTAAGTTTCCCATATTAGGGCTTTAGGTTCATTTTCATAGCATGAGTAAATGGTACATAAGTAACTAACATGAGAGTCTTACATAAGTGCTACTCATTCAGGTTAGTGTGCATAGTATTGGTCACTTAAGTGCCACTTCCTTCGACTGTGAAACTGAACCTAAGATTTAAAATTTGAATTAAATATAATTTTGAAATACACTCATTTTTTAATTTAAAAAGGCTGCAAGTACTTCCTTTTTTCTATACCTACCTACTTATGTACATCTGTTTCATCACAACGAGGGTTCTAAAGGATTTCAAAATGCAACTAATCTCAACATAATGCACGCATAAATGCTTTTCACTTATGTTAGTGAACAGAACACGCTGATGGTTCGCTGGATATAGCTATAAGCTCTTTCGAAAGGATTTTATATTATACACGTGGTGGTCAGTGGAGTGCTTAAAAAGTGTGCGTTCATTTATAATAAATATTTTCATCAACTCGGAAAGTATTATGTATAATTTCCTCCGAAATTATTAAGTATCCCATCACAATCACAGGATGGCGTTTTGTGTAACATTTAAATTGCTTTTTGTATTTTTCTATAAGTCACGTATGATATAAATTGACACGAGTACGGATAAGTCCTAAAAACTGTTTCGTCATCTGTGCGTGGAGCTTAAACAGGTAGACCGATTTGCTTAAAATTTGGCACAGAGAATTTGTGTGATTTCTTGGAGGGAAAATTCGAATTTTTGTTTTGGCTTCTAGTAGCTGCGGTTTTGATTTTGTTTTTAATTTTTTTTTAAAGGATGTAACGATTTTGATTAAACTTCGTACCTTGAATGACCAAAGTAATTGTTTGAAAACTTCGTTTCAGGATTTTGCCAAAAAATTACTTTTTTCAACGTTTTTGAGAAATTACCTCAATTTTTGAAATATTGACGTGGCTAAAACTATTTAACGATTTCGTAATAGTTTGGCAATCTAATGCTTCTTTATACTTCAAACAATATTATATTTAAAAAATTTTAAATCATTTCTTTGTGCCTCTTAATCTCAGAAAATACCTTAATGATTGTAATGAGAATTGGTGTAGCGGGTGCTTGCAACATGAGGATGGACATAGGCTATTTGTTTTTTTTTTTTTTTTTCAAATCTTAGACTAATTTACAAAAAAAAAAATAACTAAATCATAAAAAGAAAAGGATTTAAATAAAAAATATAAAAGTTTTTAACCAATGCGAAGCAAGGGGAGCACGGGTTCGCTAGTATTTTATAATACATTTTTGTATTAAAAACTTAAAAACAAAAATTATAAAAAAGGACAACAATTAGTGTTAAATTTTAGGGCCTTTCTGCTAGTTCCTACATATATTGTAGAAATTTATAAAAAAAAAAATTAAAAAAATGATTATAATCATTTATTAGTGGTTGTAGTTTTAAGTTATTTGAAAAAAGTCGTAATTTTTTAAACTTTTAAGAAAAAAAAAAATCCCACATGGGAAATTTTTTTTATATTTTCAACTGGTTTGCAAAGCTATCCATTATTTAATTTATTGGACGCTTTGTACTGTTTTTTTTTTTTTTTTTAAGAAATTTTTTATTATTTTAATTAAATTATTTTTCAGACTCAAATTAAAAAAAAATAATTTTATTCAAAATTGTGCGTTATTATTAGTACATAATAAAGAGATGAACCTTACCAAACGGATGCCACAAAAAATGTTGTTAATGGGTCTTTGGTCTTAGGACCTCCAATTATGAGATATTCCAGAAAAATATTCTGAAAGGTAACGAAATTCTCATAAAAGGTCAAATAGAGTCAGTTTCACAGCTCACATTTTATGAGGATTTAGTAAACTTTCAGATTGTTCATATTTTTTTTCGAGTAACGCACAAATAAAGTGCTAAAAATCGCTACGACCTTAAAAAGACTTCAAAAATATATTTAAAAAATCAATTAATTACTGAAGCTAACTGACATTTTAAGACCATTTGCTGACCTTTTAAATGGCATACTTTGAAAAATATTTAAAAATTCTTCAACAAAATGTATAACTGACCAATTTACTGAGTCTATGACCTTTAAAAACTTTAACCATTGATTAAAAATTATCTATGGCTGACCAATTTCTGAAAATAGTTGAACTTTGTAAGCCAATTACTGACTTCTCAATTTTTCCAAAAAAAAAAAATTTTAATTATGAATGGTAATTTTTGTGCGTCATTACCAAAACAAAACAAATAAACAATAATTATACAAAGTACCTTGTTTGTATTCACAATTTTTTTTTTAAATGTTGACTTTTGAAATTTAATTTCTCAAAAACTATGCACGTAAATTACGTGATTTAAAAAACACATACAAGAATGGAATATTAGCTTTGAAAAAAAGCTATGGAACATCATTATATGTGCTTTCGTTGCTATGTAATAACTTTTTTTTTTAATTTTAAGTCAATTTTTCAGGGGGAGATATTATTTTTCCCTCGTAAATTTTTTTTCTTAGAATGAGCCCAGGACCCATGTTTGTTACTCTCCCATCGAAAAAACCAGTCGAGAAACGCTGAAAAATGGAACAAACTCATGTATTATGTTTCAGTTTCCATCGTTTCTCGACCAACTTTATGCATCCGAGAAGTTACAGAACATGGGTCGAGGTATCACCTTCTAAAATATAGTACAGGAATGGGGGATGCCCTGCATAACCGGTACCATTGTGGTAAAGTAGTGCTACAGTCCGAAATAAACCAGGTCCTCAACCAATAAGCTTCTCTAAGCCAGCCCAGCCCTTATGTATGTCCTCTTCGGATTGCGTGCGTCACCTTAGTCGCGGTTTTCACAAACTGCGCTGCCGCCGCGCCGCCGATCGCTCGGGGTTTAATTCAAAGACTCTTCGAGCCGGATTTTTGACCCAACCGGCTCTGTGTTGCATTCGTCATCTGTCGAACATAAAAATTAAAAATCGTTTGTCTAATATAATAACTGTGCAAATTTATTTATTTATTTCGTCAAGGGTGCTCAAAAAAATGCAAAAATGCATTGAAGCTAATACAAACATTTCTCTTCCAGACATAAAAAAATACAAAATTTTACTTCCGAAAGCCTATAATCTTAGTTTATAACATGACATCGTGTTATAAACGGGACAATTTTCAAACAAAAGCTAAGGATAGTATTCTTAGGCAGTAAAATTGTCTTATGTCAGGGCTGCATAGCGCAGTTAATAAGCCGATTTAACTCCAAAAATTCATTTTGGTAGCTAAAGTCCTTATAAAAATAACTGTCAATAAGTAATTTATTTTTTAGAAATTAAACCAACTTAAAAATTTTGAGGTTTCCTTAATCTATGCCAAGCCAAGTTAAATTATCTCTCAAATAAATTTTTATTAATTTTTCATTTACATAAAAAAAAAAAAAAAAACTAAACAACTCATTTAATAGACTTTTCCTTTTGAAATCAATTTCTTACGCAATTTTAGTAGACAAACAAATGTTAGCGCGAAGACCATGCAAGAAATAATTTTCTTTCTTTTCCATCTGCGAGAAAACCCATTGAAATCAATTGAATCTGAAACTATATTTATTTTTGGCTTTTAAATAAAAAAAAAAAAAAACTTTGTAAAACTTAAGCAGGAACTTGAAATACAAATACATTAATTTCTCTACCCCTTTACCAGCAATTAATATTCTATCCCACATTTGGGACCATTTTGACTTCCTTAAAATCTGCATTTTTGGTTCCTTGCCATTAAGATCTTAAAAAAAAAAAAAAATGTGCACACAAAACTTTCTCCACCCAAAAAAAAAAATTAAAACTTACTCCAATTGAAAATTTAAGTAAATTCCAGACTGAAATGTATAATTAAGTCAAGCTGTTGCCGTTCTCTTAGCAAAACTTTAAAAAAAAATATGCAATTTCCTTAACAAAAAGGAACAAAATTGAATTAAAAAAAAAAGCTTTCGATAGCTAAGGGACACAATTAAAGCACAAAAATCCGATACAATTTTCAAGCAAACACAAAATTAAGTGGATCCCTCATTATTAAGGATTTACTTCAATTTTCTATCATATTTTTGTGCCCTTTTTAATAACCTCATTTTGTTTTTGAAATTCGTAAAGGAATTAGGGGTATTTTTTGGAGAAGAAAAAAATACATGGGTTTTTAGTATAGATGATGATGTATATAGACAGAAAGATATTTAGATAGGTCGCTCTTTGAAAGGAAAAACCGAAAGTACATTAAGGTTGCACTATAGAGCATGCCTTCTTCTAAGCATTCCACTCCCTGATGGTGGTGGACTACTTTTTCATTTGCTGCAGCATACTTATATACATACATATACATACTATATGTAGGGTGAAGGTATACATGTTTATACCTATTTTGGCAGCAGAGATGATGGTGTATAACTGCAACCAATGTACTGTGTACACACTCTGAACAGGCGTCGTCATCGTCGTCCTACATAAAGTCCTTTCATACAATCCTCTAATATCCAACAGGCCAATTTGTACTATTTAAGACAATTTAGATTTCCGCAAAAAGAAAGAAAAAAAAAAAAAAACAACCCTCGACCACACCCAACACCCAGATATATTCACTCTTTGAAAAACTTCGAGGCCACCATGGACTCAAAATGGAATAGAAGTGAGATTAGATAACTCACTTCATCTCTATTCACCATCAGACACCAGCTGCAAAAATAATTGTGGGTGTAAGGACTAAGGGGTATTATACTATATACATACGCTAAGCTTTATATTGGACTTCATTTATTTGAAAAAGGTTGCGCTGGAATGCATCTAATTGCATAATTTTTGTTGAAAAACTCACATTCTACCAAAAAATGTGTTTTATGTTACTCCTGTTGATTTTGTGGTGCTTTCAATTATTATGTGTATTCTTTGGAGTTAGTAAAGTGCCTAAGGAAATAACGCCCACATCATTTTGGCGAGAAACGCCCCAAAAAAATGACAAATAATTTAGGTACTGTTGTTTGTTTTGGAATGTTGTGGATAGACAATTATTGTATACGAAGAATATGACCTGAACGAATCTATCTATATACCTACATACGTATACAGTACAACACGAATATACGAAATTCGGAAAATTCAAGAAATTTATTTCTTATATCCGAGGTTTTCTTTTATGAATGTTTCTTAAAATAAATAAATACATTTTCTGGCACAACGGCTCATGAAGAACCGGGGCCTAACGACTTACAACTCTGAACCATTCTTTTGTGCGTGTGTGGAGGAATGGAGGGGACCTACAGTTTATTGCCGAATCCGAACGGCTAAGGTGAGTGGCACTTTTCTATGACAAGAGATACTCTTTGAGGATTTGTCACTTCCTCGCAAGAGTAGCCCCGAAAAAAAACTTAAGGTGGAATGTTTCTTATATCCGTAAAATGCAGTATAAAATTTTAATTGCTTGTGTATGCAATAAAATCTCTAAAACTTACAATCAGATTGATATATTCCTCATGAAGTAAGAAGAATCAAAAGTGTTAAATATCACTGAAAAATGGCGTTGAGCACTAAAAATTCAAAATTTTTCCTGAAAATGAAGAACCTTCATAATATATTGATGTAAAATGATAAAGCTTGTTTCACAATGCGACGAGGAAACGAGACGTGAACTCGTCGTAGCTGTCAAACCAATTTCAAGCAATGAGAATATACCATGAACATTCACAATAAAGCGTTTCTCGTCGTCCCGTCACGCCATGAGTTTGAAAAATTGAAAAAAAAAAAAGTGACGAGACGACGATTTTCATTTTGACAATTGAGAACAGGACACCCAGCGTATCTGTATTTGTATTTATATTTATTAAAATTCTGTAAATAAAAAAAAAAAAAATACCGAAAACGGCGAGCAAAATGGCGAGTCTTCATTAACATTCCCACCGTCTTCTTCTGCTCAAATGGTCTTTTTTTGCCTTTTGCTTTTTTGTAAATAAACACTCCCAAAAGTACTAAGCATTTTTTTTAACATTATTCTTTTTTTAAATTTTGTATTTTATTTCCCAAATTCACTGACAAACATGAATAATTCTACGCTGTCGGTGTGAAGAACTCGCTGCATTGTGAATTGGGGAACGATTTTATAACGAAAAAAAAAAGATGAAAAAACGTTTCTCTTCACGCTGACGTCTCGTTTTCTCGTCGCATTGTGAAACACCCTTAAGTGCTCTTAAATCAAAATTTCCAATAGATGGCGCTGAACAAAAAAAAATATGCATCATGTTTCTCACATGGGCTAAGTTGGTTGGTAATTAACTAAAATATTTATTCGCACCAGGTGGCCGCTGAGGAAACGTTGTCTATTTACAATTTTGTTTTTTAATTTAAACCACAATAACAATGTTGTGCAAGTTAGAATTCTAAACTTTGCTACGACAATCTCTCATTCATATCTTTCTGTCAGGGATTTTGCGGAGCGATTGAATGACGGCTAGAAAAAAAAAATAATTAAATATAAACCTAATTACAAAGGTATATGACAAAAAGAAAAAAATTTACTACCTATTCATTCATTGACTTTTCCTTTCCCCTTTTCCACCACTATTCGGTGTGTGACGGCCGCCACCTTCATCACTTTGGAGATTACGGAAAAGATTCTTCATATTCCGAGCAGCGATGCCGCCCGAAAAAAATTTACGTGCCATATTTTCTGAAAAAAACGTGTCATTTTTAAATCATATAAAAAAAAAACACAAATTCTGCTATTTTGTCGAAGAAAAAAAAACTGTAATCAATTTTATTACGGGGTGTAATATCACAACAAAAAAATCAAAAGAAATCATTTGCTCTGTTCGTGTACTGTGAAAAATATGAGTTTCTGCAATTTTTTTTTAAGGAATTCGGACAAATTTTCTTTTGTCGAAATTTTCTTCATTTTATTAAGCAAAATAATGGAAAAAAACGTGTCGTATTGAACTTTTTCGTGACACCGTGCCACGAGGAAATTATCCTGTCAAAAAAGCACTATCGTGCCACTTCGGCAACGCTGATGTCGTGGGATCAGTAAATTTAAGATAAACTGAGGTTCAACCGGTGGGGCATGTAGATCTGTGATTGATCAATAGTTAGTCCCCGGAAATCGGTAAGTTGACCCTCGTTTGTAAAACTGCGGCCCTTGGAATCTTGGTACATAGTGCTGCCATCCTCTCTTCATAATATGGGTGACTAAAAACTTTCGATTTCTAAAAAAAAAAAAAAATACTTGCGCTTTATTGTGCTCGAATTGTGCTGCAATGTGCTGTAAGTTTTGTTTTTTTTTGTTTTAATTCAGTAAGTTTTCAAATTTTACAGATGAAATTTTTCTCGAAATTATGATTTTCAAAAAAATTGAACTTGTGCTGTTTTGTACTCAAAAACTGATACCGATAAACGAAAAGATAAAAAAAAATCGAATATTTTGAGCAAATGTTTCGAAGCGCCTAAATTTGAAGCTCGCACTGACATTTTCGATTAAAAAAAAAAAAAAAATTGTTGCACTGTGCTCAATGTGTACTGCGTGACGCGAATATTTTTTTTAAATTAGCATGTTCATCCGAAAAATTTGCAAATTTTCAAAATTTTATAACAGCACAATTTGGGCACATTTTTTTTGAAAATCAAAAATGGCCGTGCTAATTTCACGCTTAAGGCGCTTTGCAACAGTTGCGTTCGGTCGAAAAAGTTACAAATATGCGATTTTTATTTATCTTTTCTTTTCTAAGTATAACCTTTTGAACACAAAACTGCACAATTTTTTTTAGAACAATTTCATTTAAAAAAAAAAACGCAGAATTTGTAATTTTTTTAAGTTTTCAAAAATATTTACGGCACATCGCAGCATAAGTTAATTACAATACAGCTCAACTTTTCTTTTTAAAAATCGAAAATGTCGGTGCTAACTTTACGCTTCGCAAAATTAATTCTTTGTAGAACCTGCAAATATGCGATATTTTTTATCTCTTCGGGCAGTATAAAATGTGTGAATTTATTTCTTTTTGAAAATCCTAATTTTGGAAAAATATTTATTCATAAAATTTTCAAACTTGCGAAATTAAAAAATATTATGCAGCCTTAATTGAGCACAATACACAAAAACTTTTGTTTTGAAAATCAAAATGGCGATGGCTAACTTCATGCTAAGGGGCTTCGCAACATTTGCGTTCGGTCGTTTGCAAATACATATGTGAATTTTTTGTGTATTTTTTTTGTTCTTAGTATCAACGAGGATCTCCTGATGTTGCATGTGCGGCCAGTACATGACTTTGCTCCGATTTTGTTGAGAGGAAGAGGCATAATAGTGGTATGAGGGAGGTTGCTCGGCCTCGAGCGTTGAGGAGCTCATCCAGAAGTGACCTTCACGCAAAAGCTTCACCAGAGGCTATAGTCTGGTACCACGGGCGACAGGAGCCCCTAGGCCTTGCCCGTTTCTAGTACCATATGGCGGCCTGATTCATCAGTCTATCGGCGGGTTCGGCCCCCTTGTGGAAGAATCGTGGTGGCTGTGGTTGGCCAATTCGCGGCAGCAATTGATGTCCAGGGTATCTGTTTTGACACCTATGGGCCCCTGGATGCAAGAGGTGTTAGATAGGCCTCTATCCTCAGCAAAGGGTGTGTGCATGCCTCAACATGCTCACAGAATTACAACTGGTAGGTCGTACCATACCAGGATGTTGGCTGTCAATCCGCTACGTTATCGAGGTAGTCCTCTCGTGGGGTTAGGCCGTAATAAGCAGGTATCTACGTTAAACATGACACATTTCTGTTCTTAGTATCATTTTTTGAGCACAAAACAGCACGACTTTTAGTTTTTAGAAAACTTAATTCTAAAAAAAAAAAAAAAAAAAAAATAATAATAAAAATTTATGCGTAGAGCCATATTTGTCTCGTGTGATGTAGTGTAGAGTGGTGTGTTGTGCCGGAATCTATTTTGTTACAATTGTGCTATACCACGCTGTGTCGCAAGGTCTTTTTTAGGGTGCAGGAAAGAGAAAACAATTTTCTAGAAAACAGAATAATTAAAAATCAAAAATGCTTCGTGATTTGTGTGCACAGTCCACAACACTCCACAAAACTCCAAAACATACACGAGACATGTGTGATTCCAGCTTAAGAATTAAGATTCCGTGTACATTTTATTATGTAAAATAAAGCCAAACTGGTGAATATGTTGGCAATATTTTCACCGTTTTTTGAGAATCTGGTGACAACGTCTTCTTTTCTTGCACTCTTCTTTTGTGATTCCAATAAGTTGAGCTTAAGTTTGCTTCAGATAGGTAACTTAAAATAAAATAAATAAATTTGATGGCACAACAGCTCATGAAGAACTAGGGCCTAGTGACTTACAACTCTCAACCATTCCTGTGTACGTGTCTGCAGGAATGGAGGGGACCTACAGTTTATTGCCGAATCCGAACGGCTAACGAGCGGCACTTTTCTGTGACAGGAGATACTCTTGGAGAATTTGTCAATTCCTCGCAAGAGGCAGTAGCCGTTTTTTCTTTTAAATAAATAGATGGTGAGGCTGGGGATCGAACCTTAGACCTTCGGCATGACAGTCCATCGCGCTAACCATCACGCCACGGCTACTACTACAACTTAATTTAACCTGCTGATAATTCGGACAAATTGCTAACAAAATTCAAGTCTAAACCTCTTTTCCTTTCAAAATACCATTATATCTGCATTTATCTCTTTGGAAATACGATCCTACCAACAAGGTCTTCAAACTTAATCCTCTAATATAATTTTATACTCAAAATATACTCTCGAACATAATGCAACATTACATGCTAGCAGAACAAAACAAAAAGAAAAAAACAAAAAATCTTTGAAAAGTGATGGAAATAAAGACATCCTGATGGGGTTTATCGGAGGTTGGAGCATGTGCAGGTATCTATATAAGTTATATCGTCAAGTCCTTTTTAATTTTAAGTCAACACAGTAGACAGCTATCAACTTGCATTAGAAGAGCATTTGCATTCTAAAACCTTTCACATTCTTTTACCCCACCCTCACCCCCCTCCCCTCTTTGCCTTCCACCATTGTGTCGTTGTCGTCAGGGAAAAACTTTTCGAGTGCATTGTCATTTCGTTGCAACAAAATGTCTTTTACTTTCACACAAAATAACATTTTCAAAGTTTTCATAGTTTGTCGAACACATACTTATAGTATACCTACCTACACAATACATACACACACACACACACACACTTTACATAAATAACTTTTTCGTCTTAAAAACTTTTCGCATATCGATGAGTTAGGTACCCTAACCTATACCTTTATTTATGCGGGAGGACACAGAAAACGCTAAGTTTGCAAATTATTAGGAAACGACCGTCACACACAATATAATGTGTGTATCTTCTGGATTTTGTTGAGTTGAATGTCTTCTGTATAAGTACATAGCTTGGTTTCTATATAGTTAAAGTCACAAAAACCACAAAATTGAACTTGAGCCATAGGACGAACCCTCCCTCCTTCTTTCTTTCTTGAAAATTATGTGTTATTATAAAGTTAAGTTAAGAAGTTTTCGCCCTTTTGTATGTGAATTTTCTGCTTCCAAAAGTTTCTATCAGCCTTCCTCCTGATGTTGATGATGATGATGATGGGAGGAAAATGTTGCGTAATAGTCTCCTATTGCAAATATTTTTCTTTTTTTTATATCTAATAACATCCTGTGCGAAGCTCAAGAAGCGCATTGAAACCACCACACCGAAAGGACCGCCCCCTCCGGAGGAAGAGCACACTAGAAAATACGAGACAAATTATAGAGCGAGCCTATACTAACAGCAGAAAATAAAAAATAAAAAAAGGAAACAAAACACCATAATTAAAAAAGTATCTTACCACACAAAACACAACCTTTTCATGATAATCCAAATGAGGAGCTTGGCATAAAATCTTAAGTAGATAGGTATAGGTAGATAGGCTAGGCAGGTAGTTATATCTTCTTTTGGATTCCTTGATAGCTTTGGTTGCACATAGGGAAGGAATAATTTTGTATGAGAAAGTTATATTTTTCTTCTTATTTTATGATATTTTTTTTTTACTCTTTAATTTGTTGTTGTTTTTCACACACCTTGTGGGATGGGAAGCCGCAAAACGAAATGAAACAAATAACCGATGTGTGGTTTTTCAATAACCCCATTTAATATAGCCGGCCGGCGTGGCGTTTACATGAGTATGAAGACGGACATGAAAAATCGTTCGAATCTGATGATGTTAACCCCATCAGCATTTGGCACATCTCAATTTTAAAATTTAAAACAGAAAATAAAAAATGTAAAAACGAATAGAATGGCTTTTGTAATTATATCCATTCTTGCATTGAATCTGCAATGTGTGTACATCTCTTAGCATGTCGAAGAATCGGCTTCGTATTACCACGAAACCAAAGGTTGCATGTTTTTCCATGACGATGAGACAGTTCCAAACATGGGAACTACATCATACCCTGCCTACATATATATACTTAGTCGAAAAGATCAGTTTGTTGACCATCTATGGGAATATCTTATTGTTTGTAGCTTTTTTTTTTTTTTTTTACAACAAGTGGGAAAAGTGCACGTCAAGGATGACTTCTTTTACGTCTTTTAATAGTTACATTTACGTATCTACCTACATCTGAGACTTTGTAGTGTGAAAAGAAGGGAACAAAAATTAAAACTGAAAAAAAAAAACTTTTGTATACTTTTGTATAAATTTTACAACCAACATTTTTAGGAAGGGGCGAAAGACGCAAGAGCGCAACTTTCTTTCTTGTGCGTTCAATTTTCTGCCATCTATATGTTAAAACAAACATCAAAGCCTGAAACCTTTAAGCATTTTAAATTATTAAATGATGGCAGACTTCATTATTGTGTTTACATACTAACTTAAAAGTCCCTAAAGATATTTTGTTGTCAAAATTCAAAACATGTAGAAAGAACTCTCATCGAAAAATAAATACATACATATATACAGTACTTACATATATAGGTATCTTATCTTCATATAGAATCGCGAGACAGAAGTTGGAGGTGAATGTTTAAGTTGAAAAACTTTTAATTGAAAAATTAGGAAAATGTTATTTAATATATACTTCAAACATTGTTTTGTCATTCATGATTAAATCAACAAATATACATATGTATATGGTCGTCTATAAGGGCGACAATGATGAGGGGGGGGGGCGTATAATGTGCATAATGTAACACCATACAATTGAAGGCGAGCAATCAATAGATCTGGAAAAATAAAATTCACAAATGGCTGGGATCATTCTGAGAAAAAAAATTTGTTGTAGGAAAAATTCTACCCCCCTGAGGCGGGAAAAAAAATATTAAAAATGAACGAAAAACAAATACGACGATCTGCCATAGCTTTTATCTGCTATTTAAATCAATTTACTTAAGTGAATAGTTTTTGAGAAATTCGATTTCAAAGTAAAAAATTTTGAAAAAAAGTTTAAATTTTCTCAACTTGATTTTTTCACAGTTTTGAGTAATAAAGTGCCACTATTTGCTCTTATCATCTAGTCTTCAAGTACTGAAGGCCAGATGTAAAAGCCTTTCTTAGCTCGTGAGAAAAAAGTACCTTTTTTTTGTTTTATTTTTTTTTTCCAATTTCTCAAGAATTAAGAAAGATAATTCAGATTTTCAGCATTTCAGAATTGATAGTTTTTAATATTTAAAAAAAAAAACAGTTTTACCTACTTAATCACGCAAGATTTTGGACAAAAACTCAAATTGAAAAAAAAAAATCACATTTTTTTCCAACAAGTCTGATTACCTACTCAGAAACTGTTTACTTAAGCAACTTGATTTAAACAGCACAAAAAAAAACAGAATATTAGCTTTCAAAAAAGCTATGACACATCGTTGAATGTGCTTTCGTTGATTTTTAATTATTTTAAGTAATTTTTTCAGAGATTGCCTTTCCCGGCCTCAGTGTGGGGGGGAGGGGGGTTAGATAGAAATTTTCCCCCATACATATTTTTTTCAGAATGATCCCAGGAATCAATCTCCAAAATATTCTGCACGAATAAGGTGACACCCGGTAGATATAAGTGAAATCATAAAAAAAATAGTTTTTTTCCCAGGCGTGAAAAATTCAATAAAAATAAGTGCAATTATTTTATTTATAAAGCCTAGTTTATACATCAATGCGAAGTGAAATTCAAATCAAAATGAAACATCAATAAATCTCACGTCGAAAGGTTTAAAGAAAATAAATTCTGTTTTATATTTTCCTCCTTGTCGCTTAAATAATTGCATTTAATTTTATTGTATTTTTCACGCCTGGGAAAAAAGCTATTTTTTTGTATGAAAATTTCACTTCGCTTCGATCTATAAACTAGGCTTAAGGAGGAAGAATTTTTTTTTGTTTGCGAGGGAAATATAATTCAACGGACTTACAAAACAAAATTAATCTTTTTTGTAAACCTTTCAAAGCAAAATTTATTGATTTTTCATTTCGATTTAAGTTTCACATCGTATTTATTAGACTTAACAGATTTTTTTACGATTATAAAAATAACGGTCTCAAACAAGTGATTTGCAATGTATAATACAAAAAAAAAAAATAAACAAGTGCATCTTCTATTTAACTGAACCGCACCTGCAATCAATAAGAGAAGTCAAATTTCATTAAATTTGAAACGATATACCAAATTGAGTGCATTGAGATTTTTTTTTTTCTTTTAAATATAATTCTGCTAATCTATAAAAATATATGAATATTCTTGTTTTTTTTTTTTTTTTGAATTTTAAACGATATCTGTTAACACAGCATGCTTTTAGCCTCATCAACCAAAACCACTCGACCAATTTAATTAAATTTGTATGCAGCTAAGTGTAGTCCCTAGGTGATATGAACAGATGAATAGGTCAAATTTGTTTTTTAATTTTGCAAAAATAAAAAGAAAACATTTTTTTTTCATAAAAAAGAGTAAACAAAAAAAATATAGGTAATAATTTCGCACCAGTTAGATCCATATATTGAAAAAAGTTATTGGGATTTGCATACACATACATAGAGATAAATTTAAGCCCATCGGATCATAAACCTAAAGTGATGTCAATTAAAAAAAAATTCGATACACCTTCAAAGTTCATACGTATTTTCTACAAAAATTTGTTCATGAATAATATGGGTGAATTTAATTTTTTTTTTTTGCACTTACGCAAATTCACAAAATAGAGTTAAAAAAAAAAAGAATATTTTTAAAAGTTCAAACAAAAATAATACGGATTGGAGCATTTAAAAATAAAGCACCTATATACTCGGCCATAATTGGATTGCAATTTTTTTTTTCGGAAGTTAAACAAACTGAAAGCAATATCTGTTCAAAAATCATTGAACAGGTACCGACAAATTGTAAAAGGAGTTTTACAAACATTTTTCTGCAAAAAAAAAAAAAAAAAAAAAGCATCCCGCTATTGCAGTTTGTGTTCATTATTGATTGATTGCAGTTTAATTGATAGCAATTATTATTTGAAAAGAAACTGTGTATATATATCTAAGTATAGGGGTCAATGTTTTTTTTTGCACGATATTGACCATTACTGGTACATGAAATAAATAAATACATTTCACCTGGGCCCTGTAACACAACGTGACAAGTACTTGTAGGACAAGTGAAAAGCGACAAACTTGTCCTAAATCCTGTAACACAAACCGTCAAGTCTATGAAAGATCGTATCCTTTGGACAAGTATAGTTGGACAAGTGAATTAAGACTTGTCAACTTGTCACGTTGTGTTATAGGCCCCTGGAATGAAAAGAGAACAAGGATTCACTGCGGACACAGATTTGCGGATTTCATTTGGTGGCACAAACCGCTCATGAAGAACCAGGACCCATGTTCTGTAACTTCTCACATGCATAAAATTGGTCGAGAAACGATAGAAACTGAAACAAAATACATGAGTTTTGTTCAATTTTTCAGCGTTTCTCGACTGATTTCTTCGATGTGAGAGTTACAGAACATGGGTCCTGGGCTTAGTGAGTGACTTACAACTCTCAACCATTCCTGTGTGCATGTCTGCAGGAAGGGAGGGGACCTACAGTTTATTGCCGAATCCGAACATCTAAGGTGAGCGGCACTTTTCTATGACAAGAGATACTCTTGGAGGATTTGTCACTTCCTCGCAAGAGGCAGTAGCCCGAAAAAAAACTTAAGGTGGAAGCGGCTGGTATTGAACCCCAGACCTCTGGCATGACAGTCCAACGCACTAACCATTACGCCACGGGCTATCATAACTTGTGTGACCTATTTATTTAACGCGAAATTATAAGAGGGATTTGCGGGTCAAAATACCATTCTCGTCCGATTTTTGGCCACAGAAATCCGTTTTCAACCTGCTTGTGGTCTGACGGGAGCGATGGTGCAGGTTTATTTTAGAGCTATTTCGTCGTGTTGAGGAAAGAGATCAAGTCTTTGATCTTCAATTCGGAGAATTTATTGAGATTGTCAAAAAATACCTTTCCAAATGACTGTGTTCTCATTCTGGCTAGAGCGGGACATTTACTGAGGAAATCCCAGACATTTCCAGTTTCCTGCTGGTCCCTACAGCTACGACAGTGAGTATTGTGAGGGATGCCCATGCTCGACGCATGTTCACCGATCGGCAAGTGTCCAGAAAAGGTCGCAACGACCCTGGCTATAGCTATATACCTCGCCTGGGTCTACATATGGGGTCAATTTTACGGGTTTTGCTATAAGTGGGCAAAGTCTTTCTTTCTTTTTTTCGGTTGGATTCATTAAGAAAAATTGAGAATATATTGCCCTTCATAAACCCAAGAGGAATATTGACTCTTATGAAGGGCTGATCCTTGCCTGGCCAGTTCCGTCTGCCCGCTCGTTTCCCTCAATGCCACAATGACCTGGAACCCAGATAATGGAGACCCTGAGGTTTGCGAGCTCATCACGACATTGTCGAACCAACTTAGAAGACGATAGTGGCGAAACAATTGCTTTAACGGCTGCCTGACTGTCTGTTAAGATGGCAGTATATACGGTTTTGGGTAGGGTCTTTTTTAAGTATCTTTCATGCTTCCCTAAATGCCAATAATTCCGCCTGAAAAACACTAACGAAGTTGGGTAGTCGATAAGATTTTGAAATATTCAGAGATTCGGAAAAGACACCTGAACCAGCTCCATCTTTGAACCATCTTTGAACCATCAGTGAAGATAGTTGTGTCAAAGCCTCTCGTCACGAAGTCATCTTTCCAATCCTTCCTGGAAGGAAAAATACCTTTCAAATCCGTACAGAGGTCCAAAGTAGGAGTGCAGTAGTCAGCAGTTGTTGAAAACATGTCCATGGAGATTAATTTTGTAATATTGCTATGACCATATCGAGCACTTTCCGCCAAGTATCGTAAGTGACATTTTGTTTTTTGTTTGCTCAGCAACGAAACCAATTAGGCCAAATTTCAGCATTGAACATTATTAACAATACTGTTACTGACAGATAACAAAAGGTCCGATTGCTTTTAATGCGCAGGAAAAAATGATATAATTAACTTTATGTGACAATATGAAAATGTCGCTTACGTTCATTTGGCGGAAAGGGGTCGATTTTGCCTGGCAGACCAACAATTCGACTCTTTTAGTCTTATATCGCGCTGCAGGATTACAGATATTTTACATGTAAGTGAGGTGGTGAAAGGTGTAGTAAAAATCTCTACAAAAGTTAAAATTTCGAGTAGCTTAAAAGAGTCACAGATTTATATCTACTGACACTGAGTCCAAGGAAATTTGTTTTTTTACCATGTTAGCTATCCCATTTTCGTCAGAAACAAAAAGTTGTCAATTCCATTTTATTTGTCATTCACCATCTTTTACGTGCGTAAAGAAGCAATGCAAATGACCTTTTAAAGAACCATGATGTAACTTTGAAAAATTATATGTATTTCAATAAAAAAAAAATCCAACTCTGTGCATTACAGACAAAAATGGAGATTTTTTACAAAAAAAAAAATTGCGTATACGTCCAGGTGTTTTATCGTTGTTTTAGAGAAAATAGGACTACGACATATTTATTTTCGGCATAATTTAAGGCTGATCATAAATTAAAAAAAAAAAAGGTTCGAAGAATTTACTTAATTAAAACTCGATGGCTTTTAGACACGCGAACAAAATACTTTCGTTGACTTAAAAGCGAAAAAACAGCAATAATTTGCAAACTATTGGTTGTCAAGCGTGAGTATAACAGCGAAACGCCATCTGTTACTGGATATACCATTTTCGTCAGGGAAGAATTGTTTCAACTTCATATTATTTGTCATTCATCATCATCAATATTTTTAATCATTCCCATAAAAAATGGAATTTTCAAATTTCGTCAGACTGAAAGTATGCAACTTCGTATTTTTACGATTTTACGACTTTACCTGTCAAAATTTCCATTTTTCGACTCTGTAGTGTGTTTACCTGGTTCAATACGAATCCAAAAAAAGAATATTCATGTAAATCGGACGATGGTCAGTCGAGTTATGCGCGTACGAACACTAAAACGGACTCATATTTATGTACATAGATTTAATTTTTAAAATCATAAAAGTATTTTGTTGAAGAGTTTTAAAATAAAAATCGATTTTATTTCAATCCTTTCGATTAGT